>CABHPP010109935.1:0-43587 GCA_902168425.1 Peromyscus attwateri | reverse complement strand
CTATCTATCTATCTATCTATTATCTATTATCTATCTATCTATGTATTTTGTTGGAGGGGGTGGCATTCATATGCCACAACACACATGTGGAGGTCAAAGGACAACTTCTGGAGGGGTGGTTTTGTTCCCCACCTTGTTAAGGTAGAGCCTTATGGTTTTACTCCTACTCTGCATATTGCAGATTTCGCTGACCTAGAGCATCGAGTAGGTTTTTCACCTCTTGTCTCTCTAGTAGGACTGGGATTGCGGAAGAATACACCACTGCATCTGGCTTTGTTGTTGTTGTTTTCCTATGTGGGTTCTGGGTCAGGCTTGCCTGACAAATGCCTTTGCCTTCTGACTCCTCCGCTCAGTCAACTATTAGCAATTTTACACTTCATTTCCCTGCTTTTTAAACACACTTTAAAAAGTCTTCTATGTATGTATGCTAGAAACTAGAAACAGCCTAATAGATACAGTTACCTTTGTCTATGGTCATGCTGAGTATGCTTCTGTACATTGTTCTCTCTGAATTTCTCATACTTGATGCTTTAAAAAATTGGCTATTTGGGGTTGGTGGGTGGGTTCACAGGTAAGGCACTTGATGCCTAGCCTGATGCCCGAATTTAATCCCCAGAACCCATGTGGTAGAAAGAGAGACCTGACTCCTGCAAGTGTCCTCTAATCTCCACATGTGTCCTGGGGCACCCCATCCCTACCTTGAACATGCACATACACTGCACACACAAACAGATGAATAAATATAAAAAGGTAAAAATAAGAAGTGAAAACTTTGGGTGTCTCATTGAGTATAACAGGTGTGTGACAGTTGAGTCCTCGGTGTGGATTTGGCCTTTGTTAAAAAAAAAAAAATCAGTTTCACATGTTAAATAGCATATCCCTTGAATTCTGCTTTGGTTTTTTTTTTTGTATTTTCCCTTCTGCTTTCTTTCTAATTGAGTTTGCTTTAAATATGTTGGAAATTGAGTTTTTAACCTAGGTAATTTTTGCCTGGAATGTAGGTAATGTGAGTTATATTTAAGAGGTGGCATTCTAAGAATGACCTGGGTTTAAGTCTGCTCTCTGACAGAGGGCAAGTTACTTAGATCCCTTATGCTGAGATGTCCAGTGCAAAACACATGTAATAAGATGTCTGCTTCCTGTAGCTACTGGGAGAATTAGGAAAGACAATGCCTGTGAGAGCCTCGGCACAATACAGCCCATATGGCCGGTATGCAATAAATGTTGATTGTTTTTTAATTCTCTTATATGTTACACGCAATTTAATATTTGCATCTTAGTCCAACAATATTTGCTTTTCAAGAGAATAATCTGAACTATTTTTCTTACTCACCCATATGCCAGTATGCGATAAATGTTTTTTGGAAAAATTTCTCTCGTAAATTGCATGCAACTTAATATTTGCATTTTAGTCCAATAATATTTGTTTTTCAACAGAATAATCTGAACTATTTTTCTTACTGATAAGTTAAATGATTTGAACTACATACAGTCGTCCTCTAACTGATCTAATGCCTGTCTTTAATTCTACCACTTTGCATTATCTTTGTGCATTTTTATTGGTTTCTTTGTTTATATCATTCCTAAAAAAATTAGAAGTTCAAAATCCTGTTTGGAACTTAATTACTAATGTATATTTTAAGATGGGTGACATTGGCCGGGTATGGTGGTGTACACCTTTAATCCCAGCACTCAGGAGGCAGAGGCAGGTAGTTCTCTATGAATTAGAGGCCACCCTGGTCTACATAGTGAGTTCCAGGACAGCCAGGACTGCATTGTGGGACCCTATCTCACATGTGTGAAGGTCAGAAGGACACTTTAAGGAATCATCTCTTTCCACCTTGTTTTGTAGTTTGAGACAGGATCTCTCTTGTTTCTGCTGTGCTGTGCACTCTATCCAGCCTGCTATCTGGCCCCTGAGTTTAGCAATTCTCCCAGCTCCGCCTCTCATCTCACTATGAAAGTGCTGGGAGTACAGATGTGCACCGCCTCATCCAGCTGTTCACGTGGGTTCTAGGGACTGAACTTAAGCCATCACACTTGCTCGGCAGGCATTTTTACCTGCTGAGTCATTCTGCTGGCCTGATAACTTTTTAAAAAATGTTTCCTTCTAAGAAAAATTCAGAGGCCAATTACTTTTTTTATCTATATACCTGTTCCCTTTCTGAATATTAATAATGGTGACTGAACTTTCTTTTGCCAAGATCTAGCTGGTTAGGTTTTCTTTTTCATTTATGTTTCTTCACACTGATCTCTTGGGCTTTTGATTCATATAGCTATTTGTTTTGGCTAAGTATGTTTTCCTCTGTTACATGTTGCATTTATTGTTTTTATTGTCATTGTATCCCTCTCCCTCTGATGGTTCTCAGAATCTATACTTGTCTAATGCACTCCTCATCTTTTTCTTTCTTTCTTTTCTTTTCTTTCTTTCTTTCTTTCTTTCTTTCTTTCTTTCTTTCTTTCTTTCTTTCTTCCTTCCTTCCTTCCTTCCTTCCTTCCTCCTTCCTTCCTTCCTTCCTTCCTTCCTTCCTTCCTTCCTTCCTTCCTTCCTTCCTTCTTTCTTTCTTTCTTTCTTTCTTTCTTTCTTTCTTTCTTTCTTTCTTTCTTTTTCCTTCTTATTTTGCTCCCTGGCCTTTTTTTTCTACATTCAAATCTGTCTTTCTCTCCTGGCATGAGAAATTACACTTCTATAGCCTCAGTTCTGTTCCTTCCTCGTCCCCTGGGGATCTGAGCTAGGTCTTTGCTCTGTCCTAATGTAGCACATTAGCACTTGCATCAGTGGCCTTGCTTGGCATCTCTGTCCCAGCATCCATCCTCTGCCGTCTCCTGCCCTGGACTTGTAAGCAGCCAGTCTAGTATCTCCTGAGGACACTAAGCTCTCTGACGTGTTCTCCATTTCTTCTCAAAGCTTCTCTCCCCTGGGCTCTCAGGACAAACTTTCCTTTCCTTTGCTGTACCTCATCCAGAGCTGCATCTTTATTGGGTTTTGTTTTCGGTTTTAGGCTTTGCTTTGAGTTGCTTGATGATCTTTGAATAGAACAGTCTCCAGAAGACTTGGCATTTGCAAATGGAAAACCCATGAATGCAGCACAACCCCTTTCTTGTCCTGGGGTGTAGTCTTCCAGGTTCAGATCTGAAGTCCAAGTTGATGTTCCAGGTCCACTAAAAGAGTGGTTCACCACCAGCAGCAGTACCACCTCCCCTGAAGATGACTTTCTCATGCAGCTTAGATTCCTTCCTTGGTTCAAGGAGGTCTGCAAGCCCTCTTTCCCCAGCCAAACACTTCTTCCGAGCATTTCCTGTCTTAATCTACTCACAGGGCCTTTCTTTAAGGGCTTCTGTGCTCATGAATGCTAGTAACCCTCTGCTTCCTGTTATGACACATCTCAGATCTGTTTCTGAGTAGATGCTCAAGACAAGAGAGCAATAGAGGCCAGGAACAGGAGGACAGGGTTTCTGCAGGCTCAAAGGCAGGTCCTCTGCAGTGACTCCCACTTTCCTGCTCAGCACATCCTACATTTAGGGGCAGGATGTGAAGGATTTCCCCATGATTTCCTGTAGGAGTGGACATAAAACCATAAAATTCCCTGTCCTCACATATGCTATGTAGCACTATTGTCAGCTTTTATTATTTCATGTGTCTTCATGGGACTTCTGGTAGAAAGACAGAAGGTCTGCTATGCTAAGTATTACTAGCCAGCTACCATACCAACATCCAGAGGTTTCAATGAAGAGTAATTTTATGTGTTTCTTATTCATTCATTGATTTATGTCTGTTTCTTCTACTAGTTTAAGAGTTCAGATTATTTTACCTCTAACCCAGTACAGGAACTGGATGTTCAAAACCTAGTGAATGTTAAGGTAAACCACCACAAACAGGACAGAGAGCAGAATGCTATTTTAAAAGCCAGGGCCATTGGTTATCATAAAACCTGCAACATAGTCACAATTTGATAGCCCTAATACCTATCAGCCAATTTGACCCTAGCAGAAGCCTGAGACCAGCAAGGATGGGTGTTCTCTTCCACAGTTTACAAATGAAGAAACTGAGGCCCCAAATGAAGCAGATACCCACCAGAGTCACAGTTATGGATAGGATCAGGAAGCAGCGCCCCTCCTGTGCAGGGGTGGTTCAGAACAGAACTGCTCTAAAGGCCAGAGGGCAGCCTTGGTTGCAGGTGCTAGTAGACAGGCATTAGGTTGCCTTGAGGGAGGCTGACGGAACCTGAGTGTGGCAGCAAACAGCATCTGGTACAGAGAGAGCCACGAGGTAAATGTGAAAAGCAATTGTCAAGCAATGATTAATTGAGTCCTTGCCATGTGCTGCTCTTTTGTATTCTCCCAGCATCTCTGCAGAGTAGGCACCATTATTCTCCTCTTGTGGAAAACAGAGCTGCAGTGTCCAGAGGGCTTGTTCACGCCTAAGATTATAGAACAGTAAGAAGCCATCCAGGAGGCAAATGCCTCCCGCCTGATCCCAAAGCCTGGGTCTTATGCTGAGCTCTGGGTAACACAGGCAGAAATGAGGCCAAGGCTGCATTGTGAAGACAGTTAGTCTAGCTATAGATAAGTCTTCCTGGAGTCAGGTTTGAGTGACTAGAAGAACCCTGATCTCTAGAAATAGCCAGATAGTGTGGTCAGCAAAACCTCCCTTCCCATGGCAGCTAACTGGATGGCCCTACCTCCCAGATGTAAAGGAGCAAGGCTAGCAGCTCCTGTGAGCTGCCAGGGTTCTGGGATCAGCTAGACCTACATTCCAGTGCTGCTCTTCTTTCTACATATTTGTACTGTGACTTTGCGTCAGTGACTGTCTCTGGTCTTTAGCATTCTTGTCCATAGAACAGAGATAATAACATGGCCTGAACTGGGTTGTAGGAGGATGAGTTGAGAGCATCTGGCATGATGCTAGACACAGTAGAAGAGATTTGAAACCAGATCCTGCATAGTTCCAGGCCCTCCTGCCAGGCAAAGCATGTCTCCTAAGGAAGCCTTCATTTCTCTTTTTGTGAAAGAAGATAAGAATCTGTGGCTCACAGCACACAGGGCTGCTGGGAGCTGAGCAGAGCTAAAGGGTAGAAATGTCACTGGATCTAACTTGAGGTATACAAGCAGTGGAGAAACCCAGGGCAGGCGAGGGGAGGAGACAAGTGTCTGGTCCAGCTTGCTCTCTGCAATCAATATGGTAAGCAGCTTTGGGTGGTTTCTTTTGCCTTTGGGTCAAAATTACAGGGCTGCTAAGGACAGTCTCTGTGTACCCCGAGCTATTGGGCTTCTCCCCACCGTACCCCAATGGCTTCTCTTGCCTTACTTCCTGGTCACTCTCCCCCTGTGTTTATCACAGCCTAGCTTTGTCAGCTCAGGCCATCTTACTGATGCTCCACGCTTCTCTGAGCTTCATTCTGTAGAGCTTCCCTTGAAGTGGCCTCAAGCCTAATGGCCATTGTCTGTCCAGAGCCCAACTGAGAACACTTCTAAGCCAGTGTCCATCTGTATGTGTGTGGGTGATTATAGCCTGGGGTACAGGAGAGGGAAAAGCAAAACAGAGTGCAGGCTAGCTCAGGCAACATGGAGATGTGACCCTATCCTAACAGTCATTCTGAGAGGGCTCATTTGTTAACTGGGTTCAAGGTTAGGGCTGAAGTTGAGCTGAGGGATCCAGCTGTGACCAGAATTAGGCTCTGGCTGTGGCTAAGAAGTTGTAATGTGGAGATATCCTTTGTCTTATATTCATCTATTGTTTCTAACAGACAAGTAAGTCTGTAGCCCTCCACATCAAACCCAGCCCCAGGACATTTCCCCCACACACCTGTTAAAGTGCCTTCAGGTTCTGTCTTAGATTTCTGTCATGTTGTGTTTTTTTTCTTCTTTTTTTGCTCTTGGGAGTGTATCAAGACTCAGACATGAATGGAATAAGCGAATAATTACATGCGTGTAATTTCAAGCTTACAAGGAAACTACACGAAACCTCCAAATGGTGCTTTGATCTGTCTGGTCAGCATTGAAGTTCCCTAATTAGAGATTCATTCATTTCTATTAGTTTTTTTTTTTTTTAACAACAGGGGGAAAAAAGCTCTGGATCGGGATGTAGGAGATGTGTGCTAAGTCTTGCTTATGCCTTCTCTGACAGTTACATTACCATGCTCTGTTAGCCTCACTCTCCCTATATAAAATAGAAGCTATAATGTCCACTTTCCAAAACTGCTGTCTAGACACCTGGAAGGGCCCTATAACAAACATGCATTCTGTTCCCCAACACACACACACACACACACACACACACACACACACACACACACACACGAAGTGAATTCTGAAAGCATCATGCTGGAAGCCACCAGTAGGTGGCAGCACAAAGCACTTTCATTTTACCACTCCTGGCCTAATGAGAGGCACTTTGATGCTTCAGGACCAACCCTAGGGCTGCTGAGGTCCTTCCTTTCATGCTAGTGGACTAAGGCTAGATGGCTTCTTGTTTTGCTTGGTGAAGAGCAGCTGAGTCCTGGCACACCTACCTCCAGAGTGTAAGCCAGTTTCCTAAAGATACTGGTGTTTGTTCAAAAGGAGGTGCCTTAAAATGGGGTTCACCTATAGAATTTGGCCAAGTTGCTTTCATTAGGGCAAGCACGGTTTTGTCCCCGTGCTGGCCACTTTTCTGATGCCTGGACAAAGTTATCACAGGCATATGTTCTGGGTTCTGAGCTCCTTTCTCTTCTGAAGTATGACTGGGGACCAGGAAGGCAGTGGGGGGAAAGGTGTAAGTCAGAGGCATTTGAAGGAAAGCAGCTTTGAAGTCCTGGGGCCATTATGTTAATGGCATTACTCAATTTCTGGAAGCAATCCTGATTAAATATTCATTGGCTTTGATTATACTGAAATTAGGGCTAAAGCGTGAAGTCAAATTGAGGGGAATAATGGCAGTGTAAATAATGCATGGCCTCTAAATTGAAAACACCAGCTTGTGCAGCCAGGTCGGGCCCCCACCCTGCTTGTCACTATACCGTTTGTTTAGAAGGTGATTAGTCCAATGTGGACATTTCTTAGCAGTTGGGAGACTGGAATTGGAAAGGATCCCAGGGTTCCCTTTATCTCTGGGAATGTGGGAGAATGAAAGCAGACACCTTGTAGCAAGGGATTTTCTCTAGGTCAGGAACCCGGAAGCTTAGAGTTTTGGTGACATGCCATCATAGAGTCCTCCAGTCTGCAAGTGACATAATCATGGGCTCTAAGAATAGCCTCGTTTCTTACAAATCTTTGACAGTGTAATCATTGAACAGAAAAAGGAAAAGTAGGGTGGAGAGAGCTGCCGCCCGAGAGAGAGGCAAGGATAACCAGGTGAGATTTGTTCAGATTCACAAGCCAGAGAGACAGGAAGATCTGCTGATGGAGTTGTGGGACAAAGGCTGTGTGTAAGATGGTGTTGTGGGGTCCAAACAAAAGTCAAGGAAGTTTCAAGGGAATGTGATAAATGGCATCTTTATCATTATATTCTCTGTTGGCCCCTAATGCCTGGCCCAGGACCTGACACACAGAGTAAATGGATGGATGTTGGTTGAATGGATAAAGCAACATGATGCTGTGAAAGGAGAAACTGAAATGAAAGGCCATTTCAAGTAGATGGGAACACCCTCTACCAGCCAACCTTAAACCCCTGCTGTGTAAAGTGCCAGTGAGATAGGAGTTTTCTCCTGCAAGAAGTCAGGTCAGGACTCATGGGGGGCCAGAAGCTAGTCACATAGAGCATTATACTCCCCTGATAGGGTGAGTGACAAAAGATCACCTTTACAGTTGGGTTACAGAGCATGCATAGGGCATGCAGATTCCTCACTGGGTTGGTCTATGATATGCTACAGGATGACCAGTTTCATTAATGATTACCTCAGTCTCCATCCAGTTCTCTGTATAAGACCCATAAAGCTCACTAGGAAAGGCAGTAAGTCTGTGATCTTGCTTGGGACCCCTCCTGCTCTCAGTTCCTTTTCACTTTTCCTTATACAGCTATATCTGCCCTGTTCACTTCCTTTCCATGGTTCTCATTCTTCTTAGACATGAGACAAGGGACTTGGAAGTCACTAACTGAAGGTAAGTTTGGTGGTTGGTGATTGTCTAGCACCCCCAGCTAAGCTCACCAAAAAATAAGTAGAACTAAGTAGGGTTCCATCACTCCCCAGATCCCACAGCAGCAGGATTCTATGTATCATCCAGGTCAACTTCTCTAACAGTCTTAGGAGGAAGGCATGATGATCATCCCATTTTATGATCAAGGAAAACAATATTTGAAAGGAATTAGTTTGCACACCCAGCTGGTCAAAGAACTTAAATTATACACATTTAGTAAGGGACAGACTCATGGGTTGTCATCGGAGTCCAGTCCTGCCTCTTGCTTCCTCTGCTTCCTGACTGCTGTCATAATGTACCAGCTCCCACACACTCCCACTGCTAAGCTGCCTCTGCTGCCATGCCTTACCCTTCGCAGTGGACTACACAATCTCAAACTGTGAGCCAAAATAATCCCTTCCTCCCCAAAGTTGGTACTTTCTGGTATTTTCATTACACAGATGAGAAAAATAATTAATATAGGCATTTAACCTCTACCTAGCCCTAGGTCAGATGAGCTGCTAGGAAGATTAAACAAAAGGATTAAGGCTGGAGTTGGTGCCTTAGAAGAGAAGCAAGGAGCTTCAAACACACGAAGGAATGGGTCCATGAGTATCTTCTGGGTTGTGTTTGGTAGTGTGAATGTGGAAGCTACCTGGCCTTGGTTCTTCCTTTCATCAGCTCAGTGATCATGGACAAGTTAATGAGAATTCCTATCTAACAGGGCTACAGAGGATGATATGAGTGAGTGGCAGTAAGACCTCCAAAGGTCCTGACATGTAGGAAATGTATGAAAAGCATCAGCTGTTTTTGGAAGTTCAGATGACTTCCTGGCATGAGTGCTATAATCCTTCCTAGCCTGTTTCCCTATGTGCAAAGCAAACAGTGAGCAAAAGAAGAATGGAGAGAAAGCCAAGGAGGTAGTCACTAACCTGTGTCTGATGCCTACCTGTACCAGTAGGCAAAATATACCTATAATAACTATGTTCTGGTAGGCGTAATATACATATAATAAACACCAGCACATTGTATAGCCCAGATCACACCCACAAGGCTTTTAGGGTCACTTACATAGTCCTGACCTGCCTCCTGTCATTATCATGGGTAGAGCTGTCCCTTGGATCCATTTCTCCCTAGGGAGAGGGTGATGGTTATGTTGCCAAACAGCGTTTGTCCCCCTTATGGTTGCGTGGGTGGGTGGCCAGCCCACGCTCCCTCTCCCAGACTTCTCCCATCTATGTTCTCCATGTGGGTGACTTGACAGACAACCATGCAAAGCCTTTCCAACTCCCTCAGCATTACCTGCATGTCCCAGTGGGAGGCTGGGATGGCAGACTTCCAAGCTTCACAGCATGCCGCCCCTATATTGGTGCTGGAATCTGCCAGAGCCTCTTGAAGCTCAGCACTAATTGGAATGGCCTAGGTTTTGCTGCATTCTTTCTGAAATCTCCCATCTTTGTGTAAATACTGCTGTGCTGTAGTACCAGGAATCTGGTGCTGCTGTCTCGACTCCTTCCTCCTATATTTCCATTTCCTCTTCTTCTCTTTTCTCTTAGACTTTCACTAAGAAGGCAACAGCAATGTTATTAGAAAATTCTTTAGTTTATTTATTGTTAAAACATCATTCTTGACTGTTTCATACATATATACGACACATTCTGTTTAGTCTTACTTCCAATGCACTCTCTTTTTTTTTTTTTTTTGGTTTTTCAAGACAGGGTTTCTCTGTGTAGCTTTGCGCCTTTCCTGGATCCCGCTCTGTAGACCAGGCTGGCCTCGAACTCACAAAGATTCGCCTGCCTCTGCCTCCTGAGTGCTGGGATTAAAGGCGTGCACCACCATCGCCCGGCTCCAATGCACTCTTATCTCCTTCCCACCCCTGTCAACACCCCGACTCCCCAAGTCCCTTTTCCACATTCATGTCTTTTTGTTTTGTGGCCCACTGAGTTTAACAAGAGTCATCTGTGTGACTATGGCCTTGGAACTATACACTAGAACCTAGTGGGCTCACCAGTGAGTGCACAACTGAACATGATGCCTCTCCTCTAGAATTTTCAGTAGCCAGTAGTTCAACAAGGAGCAGGGCTACAAGAGCCTGTCATCCATGATGTCCACAAGACTGTGGACAGACCCAGTCTTGTGCAGACCCAAGAGGCAGATGTAGCTGCTGGGAGATCATGATTACAATGCCTGTGTCATGACCTAAAGATAATATTTCACAGCACTTTCCCCAATGTTCCAGCTCTTATATTCTTTCTGGCCCCCTCTCTGAGATGTTCCCTGAACCACACAGGGGTACTATAAATGGGAGCACTCAACAAACACTTATTCTTAGCAACTTGAACAGCCAGGAGTCTCTATATTCACGGCAAAGTGTAGATTCTCTGATTAAGGCTGAGAATAGCATTTCTCTATAGGTAAAACCATAAATATTTACAAGGCCATTTCGTACCATGTCTATTTAGCTAAAACAAAATAAATCAACAATAATTTTTTAAAAAAGCAGTAGTAAATTCTCCTCTAGGGTCCATTATTTCCAATTTTTTGAGCGTGTTTTCAGTACCAGTATGAATTCTTTCCCGTGGAGCGGGGTTCAAATCTAATCTGAAAGCAGTTGGTTGTTCCCTCAACAGTCAGGTCATTATTACACCAATGGACTCATCTTGCTTTACAGGTTGGCATTATGGCCACAGCTAGGTAAGACTATTTATGCCTTTTCTTTGCCAGTAGCCAGGATAGCACCTTTTGGTACTGTGTAAGCTTGCCAGCAGGGAAGAAGCTCCTAGTACAGCTCAAGCTTGACTTCTCTGTACCTTTCAATCAATGTGTAATGTGACTTCAGAAGTAGAGTCTTGTAATTTAGTTCTGGTGAGCAACCAAGAGGAATGGCAAGAGCCTGTATTGCACGGGGGGCTTTGCCATGCATCCCTCACTGTCTAGTCGTGTAGTGCTCCACAGCTGGCTTAGGGTTCTCATTTGATAAACATTTATTCTAGGGGAAGCATATCTATGAAGAAAATTCATTTCTAACTCCTTTTAAAAACATTTTTGTTTGACTTAAAGAGTAGTAGATTTACATGTACATATACATACACACACACATACACACTATGTATATATACACACCTACCTACCTTTTGGTTAATCCTATCCCCCCTTCAACTGCTCAATCACATTACCCTTTTCCTTGCTTAAACCTTTCCACCTCCTGTGATTCCCCAATATCATCCACCACAATCCCTGCTACATCTCCACTCCCTGGGAGTTCCCCGAATGCCAAATCCTGACCCAGGTGTCTCACTTGGCATCTTAGCAGAAGTACTGCCTATCCCGCCAGTTGTCTCAATTTCAGATCTTACTTCAAAGATACAAATAGAAAGAGATTCATGGAGGTAAAATGACTTTTCAAAGGCTGCACAGCCAGTCATAAAGGGAAGTGGTAGACTAACCCACTGCTCACCGCCTACAGCATGCTGTTTGGGTGAGGCTGGTGAAGATGGTCTGGGTTTAGAGTCAGGACCCCTGAAGTCCCACAGAGCAAAGACACTGAGACCTCGATCTTTTCTTTTGTTTAAAGAAGGAACAACTGAGATTCAGAGCATGTGCTGCAGTCACACTGTGAGAGAGCAGAAACGTGTTTTTAAGGTTTTTCAGGACTCCAGCATTTACAGCAGAAACCAGAGCCAAAGATATTTTTCTTCTGTCTATATCTTCTGGCTCCTCCCCTCCCCTCCTCTCCCTCAATTCCTTTCTCTTCCCTTTCTTTCTTCTCCTATGCTCTCTTCTCTCTTTTTTCTTTTTTTCTTTTTGCAGAGGGGAAGTGGCAAAAATGTCTCTAATACTTACAAATGGGGATATCATGTGAAAACCACCTCCAACATTTCTTGCAAAATGGAGGCAACATTGGTTATGCTGCAGACTCTGCCTCTCACCTGCCAGCCACACCCATCTGTGTGCCTGTCCTGCTCCAGCAGGCATTTGCCCCCACATCCCTCTGGGCTCTAGGCCTTCTTACAGGAGGCAGGATTAGGACGGGGTGACTCCTCACTGCTGGGGCTTTCTACCACACCAGGCACCCGGGCGGGCGCAGGCCGCAGGAGGAGGCAGTCTGGGTGGACTACGCTCTGGGGTGAATTTCCTGTAATCTGGATGAAGTTGTTTTTCTTAACTCCTCTCTTCTCTTTATTTTCAGTTGATTCATTTCCCAAGTTCCTCTTTGGATTGGCTTTGTTGAAAGAGCAGTCTCTGTGTCTGGATTAACTCAGGACTAGCCTTCAGGTCATCACCTTCAGCTACTCCCTGGATTTTGCCTTTTACGGCATTAGGCAGAAGTAGTGCTGGCGTCAAGGCTCTTGCCTCCTTCTCCAGCCCCAGTGACACCCAAACAGCAGGGTCCCAATTGGCTGTGTCTTATCAGTCACTCTTAGTATGAGCTGGAGTTGAAACAAACCTTTGTCAAAGGGCCAAGGCAGGACAGGTTTCAGCTGCACCTCTGGTCCAACCAGCTTATGGGGGCAGGTGAGTGGCTGCCCCGACTGTGGATGGGGTAGCGTTCTGAGCCTCTCTTCTCCTTGTTTGGCAGAGCTGTTCTTGACCACTGTCTAACCACGCTGAGGACTGCACTGACCTGATCAGCCCAGACTAGATACAACCCATGAGTCCTAACTATGCTCACACAGGGTGACAGCTCTTCAGCAAGGAAAAGAGTCCCCCCCCCCCCCCCCGCCCCCAACGAGACACACACACACTGTATCCGGATCCCTTGAGGTGTGGAAACCAGGCCTCTAGGTGTACTGGGATCTAGGCTGCTCTCCTCTGAGGGGCCAGAGAAATGAGATTTGTTAATTTTCCTGGGTGCATTTTGGGGGTGGTTGTTAGAATGTCAATGACTACCTCCTCTTTATATATTTTCTTTTGCTTTTTTTCTTTACTTTTATTTATTTAGTTTATTAAGAAATTTTTTTATTCCTTTTACATACCAATCACAGATCCCCCTCTTTCCTCCTCCCGCTCCTCCAGCCTCCCTCCCTAACCCCCATTCCCTCCTACAAGAAGGTAAGGCCTCCGATGGGGAGTCAGCAGAGCCTGGTACACTCAGTAGAGGCAGGTCCAAGCTCCTCCCCCTGCCTCAAGGCTGTGTGAGGTGTCCCACCATAGGTAATGGGCTCCAAAAAGCCAGCTCATGCACCAGGGATGGATCCTGATCCTACTGCCAGGGGGGCCCTTAAGCAGATCAAGCTACACAACTGTCTGGCTTATGCAGAGCGCCTAGCCCAGTCCTGTGGAGGTTCCACAGGTGTTGGTCTAAATGTAACGAGTTCCCACTATATTTTCAAAACTAAAAGATTTCCTTGACAGCAGGACTAGTTAGGGCATCTTCCCCATCCATTCTTTCCACCCAGCAAATTAGAAAGTGATTACATTCAGTGTGCTTTTGACAAATCAGCTGTCGACTGGTGCTTAATTACAGAGCTAATGCTTCATGGCTCCTCACTAAGTTCCAATCTCACCTTCTGAGCAGAGTTCAAGTCTTGACAACTGGATGTTAATTTATTAGTGAAGATAGGGGACACAGAATTAGGAAGGTCCCCAAGCATAGCAAGCCCATCTCTCTACCAAGACCCTCTGTGAGGGCCAGCCTTGCACACAACATCTGGGTAGGAGTTACTGGAAAGAAATCCTCAGGGCACTCTTTTTAGTATACTTCTTGCCTCATCCCAAAATGCTCTCTCTTATTCTAACTCTGAGCCACAAGGACAGACAGACAATGTGGAGAAGATAGAGGCCAAATGCCATTTAGAATGAGATTGCGTGCATCTGCCTGGTAGCAAAGGACCCAATGTCCAGGTTCTTTCTGTGCGGATGTTAGAAGCCCCCAGTGTTAGTATCAGGATGGGATTCTGATAGGAAAGAAGCCTAGTTTCTCGCCAGAGCTGGAATGGACCCATTAGTGCCTGCCAGCCCATGAACCACTGGCAGCAGGTGAGAGGATTCGTTGAGTTGAACAAGTTTACAGAATTACTTAGAACTCGGTGAGTGTTTGAATACAAAGCTTTAGCATCCTCCATTACACCTGTCCCCTCCCTTGTTTCACAAGCAGGAAGCTGAAGTTGAATGATGTACCCAAGTTTAGACAGAAATGACAGCCCTGGAGCTTGGACCCAGCTTGTGTCTGAGCCCATTGATTTCAGTGTTCTGTACTGCTCAGCTTTCCAGCTGCCTTGAAGGACAACAGCCAGCTTTGCCTGAGTGCTCGGGTTCCTCTCGTCTGCTCCCGCTTCCTTCATTCTCTAATCTTCTCATCTGTTACCTCACTGCTGAAGGGTTGTGGTTCCCATTTCCTAGGCAATAAAACTCAAGTTCTGTGTGGGTTCAGAGCTGGCTGAACTTTGCACAGCTACACAGTGAGGGGATAACACAAACCACACATTTAGTACATCAGGCACGCTGTTGGTCCAGTATCTCCTATGAACAGCCCATGAGACTCACTGTCATCTTCTTTTATGAATGAGAACATTGCATAACGGCTGGAGAAAGAACACAGCACCAGGGTCTGCACCTCTGATGCTCTGGGTTAGTTTGTTTCGCTCTAGTACTCCGTCCAAGGGGCTGAAACAGCAGAAACCCACTTTCTCCCAGTTCTAGAGGCTGCCAGCCACAGGCCCAGAGTATTGGTGGGCTGTTGCCTCTGAAACTCCATCTTTAGCCCAAGGACAGCTGTGCTTACCAGTCTTTGCATTGTGTTTTATTCAATCGTGTATCTGTGCCGTACTCACTTCTTCCTGAAGGATACCAGTTCTCCTGGGTTGGACGCCATCCTAATGACTTCATTTCACCTAACACTTCATTAAAGGCTCCAAATACAACTACATTTAAGTGATGTATTCATTAGTTTTCTGTTGCTGTGATTGTTTTAGGGTACTAGAAGAGGAAAAACTCGCAAGAGGCCTGAGTAAGTCAAATGGAGTTTTTATTCACTGCCTGCAGGACTGTCCCAAGCAGATTAGCAGGAAGCACCCTCAAACCCCAGTTGGTTCATTTTTAAGGACAAAAAATGTAATTGTGAAAGGCAGCTCTGGACATCTGCAGCAAGCAAGCATTGTTTACAGAAGTGGAGAGTTAAATGGTCAGATAGTCCACCTTTAGCTCAGGGTCACATTGTATAGAAACTTAGAACTGGTCCAGAGACCAGTTTTACCCAATATAGTTTTACCACTTAAAGCATTCTTAGGAAAAATTTTCATGAGATGGCGTAACTATAGTTCAGTAGCCCACTACATGATAAACACCATTACCAAAAGCAACTTGGGGAGGAAAGGGTTTATTTCATCTAATAGCTTGTAGTCCATCATCCAGGGAAGTCAGGGAAGGCACTCAAGGCAGGAGCCTGGAGGCAGGAACTGAAGCAGAGGTCATGAGAAGAGCTGATTACTGGCTTGCTCCTTATGGCTTGCTCAGTCTGTTTTCATACAGCTCTCAGGACCACCAGTCCAGGTGAATGAAAAAAAGAAATAACATGGAAGGGCACCACAGCTTCTAGTTATGGTAGAGGAGAAGGGTTATTGCAGATAAAAAGGGGGAGCCTACCAGAGGCACCTGGAACGTCCAGAGTAAACATGACCCTGAGCCAGGCCATGTGGGGAGAAGGGAGGGGAGAGGGGGGAGCCAGGAGAGTAAAGGACAGACAAAAGGGCCAGGTAACCAAAATGGCTGGATTACATAGGGAAGGGCAGTTCTCCCTGGGCTGGAGAAGTTCAGGGCAGGTGTATTATGCCAGCTATACCCAGTAACTGGTAGGGACTGGGGGATGCTGGGAGAACCTGGTGGCCAGGTCTATTTTGATATGTTAAATAGGCACCTCAGCCATTTGTCCTGGGTTTGAGACCTAACACCGGGGGTGGCAGTGCCTACGGTGAACTGGGTCTTCCCTTATCAATCATCAATTAAGAAAATGCACCACAAGCTTGTCTGATGGGATATTTTCTCAACTGAGGTTCCTTCTTTCCAAAGGACTCTAGCTTGTGTCAAGTTGTCACAGAACTAACCAGCACAGGCTATGGCCCCTTCTCTCCACCCAGTCTCCTGACCAGCCACCCATCCCCTTCCTGAGGCTATCTTCTCTTGGCAGTCTTTTGAAGGCTGGAGAAGGGAGAGAGGGACAGAGGGAGAGAGAGGAGGAAGGAGGGAGGGGGGGAGGAGGGATAGCTCCTAGAGTCCTGTTCTGAGCTTGCTGCTCCTGACTCTGAGTTGAGCCTAGCTTTCTGAGACCATCAAGAGTCTGGGAAAGAGTCATGAGGAGATGGAAGTCTGGGAGACCAGCTCACTATATCAAGGGATCCAGCAGCTGCCTCTACCCTGGCTTTTCTAGATGGAGCTTCTCCAGGGGCATCTGTGTCCTGGTATCCCGTGCTTACTGAGGACTCTGGAGCCCAGAAGCACTGACTGCACAGATGTGACAGAGCTCACTCCTCAGATGATTCCCCATTGTGGGCAGGAGCACCTGGGGGCTGATGTCATTGTCTCTGAGTCAACACTCAACAACGGGAAGAGGGATTTCTGGATACTCTTCAGTAACTGATTGTGAGAACAGTACCCTGCATATGCATTCAAACCCACTGCATGCTCCTGAGTGCCAGGCTCTGTCTGCACAAGAATACACTCATCTCACTTCTCCCCCAGGGTAGCATGTCCCTGTGGGATTCCTGGCCTTGTTTCACAGACATAAAAATGGAAGAGTAGAGAAAGTGGCTTGCTGAAGCCTTACCTTATTCCAGAGGTTCCTGTGAGAAAAGAACTGCTAATATCCTAAGCCAGGGATGGCCACATCCTTATCAGAAGAAGTACCTGGGGCACTAGTTTCAAAATTACAGATCTCTAAGATCTTCACTTGAGAGTCTGACTCCATGGGTCCAGAGTGGGGCCCAGGAATCTGCTGTGTTCATGGGCACACCAAGAGGTGCTTGTACAGTGTGGGAGTCACCTACTGAGTGCCCCAGGCCTTACTGTCCCACACAGAATAAAGGCCAGGTGACTGTCCAGCTAACATTCTCATCTGTTCAAAGTCAGCTTTCTGTCCCAGTTGGTCACTGCTGTGATTGCCTCTTCTCCCCTGAATGAGGTCCCTTGTCATTCACAAGTCTCCACATCAGTATTTTGGAGCCTGGCCACCCAAATTCCAGCACCACCTGGCTAACACTCAGCTAAGCGCTAGTGCCTATCCTCAGTGCCTTTCCCCCTTTGCTTTGCCATAAGGTGACTGTCACCTTTTCAGCCTACACTAAAGATTCCATTTTTGCTAAGTTCCTGGGCGCTCAGCTGGCACCATGGGGACAGAGTGGGTAAGTGATGGTTTCGTGAGCTGTTTTGTTGTGTGTTCTTTCAGACAAGGTCAGCTTACAACAATTATTTTTTTTAATCATCTGAGGTTGCTCTTATCTTTGGACCTACACCATGAAACACAGTTTTGCCCAGAAAAGAAAAACAAACAACCCAGCTCCATCCTGAGCCCTACTCAGTTTGCAAGGTAGCACTGTCTTCCTGATCCCCTAACAACCCCTAGCATTGCACTGCACATTAATTAGAAATCCAGAGCTTGCAACAAGGGAAGTGACTTTGTGTTTCAATTTAATTTGTTCTCATTTTTTGACAGGGTCAAAGTTCCTTTTCCCAGTCTGAGTCTGAAAGCAAATTAGAGCTGTGTCATTTTTATATTGATGTGTCCAGGCTAAGACCTTTGGAAAACATTTTCTTATGGGAATTGATCTGGTCGGTACTGTTTTCTCAAATTTTCATTTAGCAAACATGGGCTGCGGCATTGCAATCATTACAGTATGCTGATGTGCCAAGGAGTGTGTTAGGTGTCAGGGGTTAACAGAAAGGGGCAGGCCTCTGTTTCCATACTTCGAGGAGGATACAAGAGTGTAGGAGAGGTGTAGTCCATAGAAAGATACAGTGGCATGGTTCTGTGAACCGGGACACACAGGCTGTCTGGCTGCAGAAACCAGGCTGGGCACATTGAAGGAAAAGCTAATGCTCTGGGCTTTGCATGTTACTACTATGAGTAGCTCACACCTGGTCCATCCAACACATGATGGGTGCATTACTTCTTTAATCCTCATGACACCTCTCCAGCAAGGAGCAGAGAGCTTGGTGTTGAATCCTGAGGATCAACTCCTGGCTTATCATTAGCCAGTTGTGTTACTTAAAAGAAATAACTGCTGTATGAGATGAGGGGTGACTGAGCCTCCAGAGGGTGATTGTAATCAAAGGAACTTGCTCACACTGATGAAAGCAAAGACGTGCATGTGGGAAGGGTAGACAAGATCAACAGAGTAGGTCCACAGCTGTGAGCATTCAATGAGGTTGCCTCCATCTTGGCCTTGGTTGTACCAAGCAGTCCCTACCAACTTATACCTGTCCAGCCCTCACCCCTTACACCCCAATGATCACAGATAATGCCAGTAATGATCTTTGTCACCCAGTTAGTGGTATAAAATCTGAGATTTGAATCTGGTCTTGACTGACTCAAAGACCCTAAGTCTTAACCTCAATCAGTGGCCACAAGGACTGACATCTGAGCACAGATCTTCTGAGTATCCTGCATTCTTTCTGCTCAGAAGCCTTCTCTGAGAAACCTGACTTGACTCGATGCTGGACCAAGAATCTCCTCTGCCCAGGCTCCCTGCACTCAGAATTCTGACTGTCTACATACATACATCTCCCTAACTAGACTGTGAAGTCTGGAGGTTAACAGCAGAGCTTGTACTGAAGCTGGGGGATCACCCCATGTTCAATTAGCTCTTAAATAGAAAGCTCCCCTTTAACAGTAACAGGTAGAGAATGTAAATGGGTTAATAAGCCATAGTGCTGGCTGTGTTAAAATATTAATGATGTCTAGAACTGAAAATGCAAATGGCTGCCTGGAACTCCTACACTTGGTATTAAAGAGAAGGACTTTGAAAGGACACCTCAGAGAAATGTGGGAGTGGAGAATATGGGCTTGCTAAAGATGGCTAAACAAGTAGACATTCACCACCTTGTGGCTGCCATATTAGCTCCCTTCAGAAGTACGTCTCCATCTCCTAGGGGTAAGAGGTAATTGCATGGAGAGGTAGACACAGTCTAAGTGACCCCAGTCTTCCTGGATGAGCTCTGCCTGCAGCAGGGTATAGTCAAAGTTATACCCTTGAGGCCTGGGGACATTCTTACCTGTTCTGAGCTGTCCCACTTGCTGTCTGCCATCTGGGAACAACTGGTTTATTCAACCCCACACGGTCTTTACTTAACCGTCCAGCTATGTACTTTTCTCAGCCCGCACATCAAAAGTACAAACGTGCTCTCAGCGTTCACAATGCCACCTGGTGTCTGGTTGGCAAGTTGCCGGAGAGCAGGACTGTGACTGTCATCTTGCCATCTGAAGTGCTCAGGGCCATTACATGGCGGGTCCCAGGCACGGAAATGGAGTGAAAGAGTTTTTGTTTTTGTTTTGTTTTGTTTTGTTCTGACTCGTTCTGTTCTTATCTCAAACCCTAGAGCAAAGGGATGGGTGTTGCTGGGGCAGTTTGACCCTTGTGTAAGGCTAAGCCTGCCTTACCAGGTGTCAGATGTGTGACAGGCACAAGCGAGCACTGAAGAGGGAGGCAAGTGAGTGACATCAGAAGGCTGCCAAGCAGGAGAGAGGGGAGTGAGGGATGAGTTAAAGAGGGCCCCATGGCTGTGGTCACCCAGTGTGGTTACCGGCCACACAGCCAGTCCTTAGCTACTGGCTATATGGAGCAGACCCGGCCATTCTGGTGCTACCAGGGTGCCCTGTTACAACACAGTCATGCCCAGCGCCTCAAAGCTCCTGACATAGCAGTCTTGCTGCCACCTGATATCTGCTTCATTTGTGTTTGTTCAATAGGTCAGGCAGCTAAGAACTGTGTCCTAGAAAGCCAAACCTCTCCTCGTAGCTTTACTGTCCCCACCCTGTGTCACTCTATTTACAGTCTAGTACTCAAAAAGTAAGCTTTGACCCTTCTTTCTAGAACCCAGAGGGATCTGCCACCCCAAATGACTCTAACTGATTGGGGGTCTCTTCTGATGTCTGAGAGTGCAGTGTGTATGTGTCTGGATTGTGGCTATTACCAGACCTCCTTGGCACTTTGCTATGACTGAGTGTGATGCCCTAAGGACACAGGTCTGAGCAAAAGACAAGATGGAAGGGAAAGAATGCAGGGCTTGAGTCAGGCTTTCTGGTTCCCACCCTGGCACAGCTGCTCACCAGCTGTGTGGCCTGGGGTCCATTACCCAGTCTAACCTGATGGGAGGATGGAATGGGAACTTCATTCCTCTGAACTGCAGTGTAGAGCCTTTTTCTCAGGCTGTGCTTGTCACATGTGCCTGGAACACAGCAGGATCCAAACTACAGTGATTTTTTCCCCCCACCCCTCCCAAGGGTCTGGTTCTTCAGCCTGGCATGCGTGTGTTTTGTACCTATAACAAATACAGTAATCCTCTTCCTTTGATCAATACCTTTCTCCATTTCCTCATATACATAGCTTACATTTCTTCTTTAAATCCAGTCTTTCTGCTCTGTTTTGTGAGTTCCCTGGGAAAGCAGCACCCCTGTTATCCTAGTGTATTTTGTCCTGTTCCTAGGAAGGGACAGCTGTGGGAAATTATCTGCTTGATGCGTGCATGTTTTCTTGTCCACTCATCCTCATGTTCTTCCCTGTTTTGACCAATTTGACCACTTCTGACGTCCTCCTGGGTCATGCTGTAACAACTGCAGGGAACTGAGGGACCATCTTGCTTTATATTTTTCATTATAGATGATGAAGCCGGACCCCGTAGTAGAGAACCTGGGCCCAGGTAGCAGTAGATGTGGTACTTAATGGTGACTGCAGACTAGAAGAATAACTTTCTTGGGTCTGTCCCCCAAAACATAGTACATATAATTAATTGATAACCTTATGGGTAGTCACTAGGAAGTATTCTAGGTATCAATATTTACATATGTTTATGTTTGTCTGTATGTCTGTGTGTGTGTGCATGCACTTATGCGCACATGTGTGTTCTAGTATGCTTGTCAATGCATGGATGTACAGAGGTCAGAACTCAATGTTGGGCTTGTTCATCTATCAGTCTATCATCCTCAACCTTATTTTTTTAAGGTCTCTCACTGGTGCTCACCAGTTGGCTAGACTGGCGGGCTAGTGAGTTCTTGGGATCCCTCCAGCCTCTGCCTTCCAGGGCTGGTATTACAGGCACCTGCTGCTATGCTTGGCTTTTCACACAGGTGCTGGGGATGGAAACTCAGGTCCTTACACTTGTGTAGCAAGTAATTTACCAAACTGGCCCATCTCCCCAGCCTCCTGAACATCAATGTCTTTACAAAGTTTCCCAGATGGTGTTAGAATCAATGATCAGAATATAGGAAGTGTTTCTTGTCAATACACTGTCCTCATATATCCAGAGAAAAATGTCCTTTAACTGGCCACAGAAGACAGTCTCTAATATGAGGATGGGCTGTCATGGGGCAGGTCCCAAGATAAGTACTACCCTTAGAGCCCTGGATCACCAGAAAGCATATTATCATATTATTCAGCAGAATGTTGTAGAAGATGTACTTACTTGTATGCCAGGCATTGTAAAAGCTAAGAGCTTTACAAACACCAATTCATTGGCTCCTTGGAGCATTGCTGTGTCTACTGTGATCCCATTTCCAGATGAGAAAACTGAGGCACACATAGGAAGTAGTGAGTCCCTGTTTGTGACCATTCTGCTAAATCACTTCTCTAGTTCTCAGCTAACATTTGTGTTACCTAATAGTACCATCAGACCTTTGGGACTGTAGATGGAAATATCAACCAAAGATACAAGGTCAGATGGAAGGCTTCTAAAATCAGTGATATTGAAGACTGCCTTCTTGGAGCACATGGCATAGATAACTTTCCTTGCCTAGCCTTGGAAAACTGTATTCAGCAATTTCCCTAAGCTACAGAGACTCATCTCGGGCCTGTCTAACTCTGCTCATGTGTGCCCTAGGTGTGTGTAGTCTCACCTAGAATTTGCATAAAGGGCCCATTTTATCTTAGGAGCTCCATCCCTGAAACACAAAGTACTGCTCCATAAAAACACCTCTGGAAACAGGTTACTGTTTATTAAATTTTAATGCTTTTTTTTTATTCCAGGAAAGCTGTATGTAATCTAAGTTGTGAAGTCATTAAGACTATAAAATACATGATTTCTTAATATGGGTTAACATGGGTTATTTTTTTTAGCTGACTGAAGACATATCAATTTTGAAAATGTGGGAATAGATACAAGTGATTGGTTTTTTATTTGTACCCCATGCCTGTAAGGAGCCATCTGCCCTTTCCTCCCACAGAACTGGAATAACCAAAAGGTCTTATCTAGGATAAACAAAGTTCAGTGGGCTGCATGACATAGGACACTGAGTCTGTTGGACAAGTACTCTTCTTTTAACCAAGCCTTAGCCAAGCCCACATTTGGTAGTATACCCAGAGCTCTAGAAGCATGCTGTGGTTTCTGCCATGTTCTGTAGAATTTGAGCTATGAACCCAGTAGTGACACCAAGGACCAGAACAGGATGAAAATGTTCAAGACCCAGTGACAACTTTGTTACCTCTTGGAGATTGAAAATGAGTCCCTTTTGGTGAAGATGCCACACGCTTGGCCACATATCTTGGAGGAACTGAGCTGGGTTTGACCCCAAAGCCTCCTCCCTAAGGACTTACATAGTACTGGAAGGTACTATGCAAGCTGCCAAGGAGGAAAATATTCAATAATGCTACCCAGCAGCGACACCTATGAACCACGACAATGATCAGCAAGATATTCCTAAAGATACAACAATGGCATTTATATCTTGGCAGTAACCAACAACTATCTAATTGGGCTTAAGGCCCACTCAATAGGAGAAAAATCATGGCTTTGTAATATAAACCCAGACAACCACTCATAGTCATAGTCCTCAGAGGAAAACCTACTACTGTCACTTTCCTAAGCCAGTACAACCCCTAACTGCATTCTAAATGCTTCTCCTTAAACCCACATCTATGTGCTCTCATGCCTCATTAAAGAAGCTTGGTTTTATAAAGTCTAGCAACCATTACAGAAAGCCACTAGTCAAAAATGCAGAGAACAACTGACTGTGGGGTGCCCAGCCCCAACTACAACAGGGCCCCTATGTCTAAGACTCAGGAAACATTGGAAGAGGAGGCAGAAAGAAGAACCATAGGACTAGGATGTCTGCTGTAAGACTGTGTCTTCTGGGTATGGCAGGGAGGCTATACACTCAAAATTTCAATGGCTGTTTAAACAAGACCCAATGACAACACCAGCCGATAAGCGAATGTGCATGGGGAGAATCTCACAGGGTCCTATCTGTAGATGAAGATCTATAGACAATTAAAAACTGTTGAGAAAGGGAAATGATCACTCTAAATGCTTATTCAATTTCAAGTGGTCAGCCCTTAAAAATATACATATAAGTAACACTGAATCGACTCAGCAGCCTGTATTTATATATCTGTGTATGTGTGTGTGTGTGTGTGTGTGTGTGTGTGAATAATAATTAAATTAATTTGATAGAGAGAAACATGGGAGGGTTGGAGGGAGGGGAGAGCATGGAGAATGATATATTTTAGTTAAAAATTTTAAAGTAGTGACAAGTTCCTGATCTAATATAAAAGTTACTTTACCTGGGAGACTTTGGTCAAGTCACTCTGCCTTTTGGAATCCTGGCTGTGAAGGGGAGCTCAGCTAGACTCCACTCAGCTCTACTCATCACATGCGACAGTGTGTGATATCAGGCAGCATCCTCAACATCTGAGATCCTTACAGCAGTAGAAATACCATCCCTGGAACCCAAAGTCATTACCACAGGGAAAGTTGGCATTGAGTGTAGCTGATTGCTCATTAATCCACTCCCACTGCTGTGCATTTGAAATGTGATTTATGTCTCTACATGCCAGGTGGTTTCTTGTGCAAAGTTCATATCATACTGACATGGCCCCTTTTGTTTCAGACACTCTGAAGCAGCTGCTTTAACACAGCTATTTTGATATAGGGACATTTTGACACAGCTGAGAAAACAAAACATTAGACTGTTGGCTTTAAAAAAAAATCATTGCCAAGTAATATGCCAAGGAGACATTTCAGGCCAGCTCTTCTTGTCCTCGCAGGACCTTCCCCCATCTCCCCTGGCACAGGGGCTCAGGAGGGAGAGGAGAAAGGTGGGGACCAGGGTTCCTCTAGGGCAGTAGGTCAAGGTGGGGAATGCAGGAGGCTGGGACATGAAGGGATTGGCAAGATGAAGGACAGTGACATCAGACACGCAGTGGATGTGAGAGTCTGTTCTACACAGTACCTGGTAATTTTCAAAAACAATTTTACATTTAAATGTAGTCATTTCAAAACTCTCACATCAAAATAACCATGTCAAAATGTCCTTCTCTGTCTCAGACAAAGGAAATGAATGCCAGGAAAAGAGGAGCAAGAAGACAGCTTCTGCCCCACAGACTCAGAGTCACCAAAGGAGGATGGGGGGTGGGGTGGAGCAAATGACTATTCTGCCAGGGATTGCTGCAATGGGGATTGGAGAGAAGTGAAGTTGGGGGTGGGGCTCAGTGATTGATGGTATCAGGGTGACATTTCCAGATTGGGCGTGTTTGGGAGCCCAAGAAATGCTTGCTAACAGCCAGGGCTCATTGAGGGTTTTAACATGTGATAAGCATGGTTATTTGTAGTGTTTTAGCTTATTTACTACTCACAATACACAGTACAATGTACATTACTGTTATCTCATCTTACTGAAGTAGAGACCGAGATGCCCAGAAGGAGTTTTTCCTCCACAGTATAGCTGGGAAATGATTGAGCCACATTGGATATCAGATATGGCTACACTAAAGGTTTGCTTATATCCCACTTCCAACCATACATCTGCCCCCTTAGAGTTAACCAGGAGCCTGGGGCCAGGGAAGAACCCAGGCTATAACACTCATCGGACCTTCTAGGGCCTGGTTCCTCTTCTTACACATCTGCTAGCTGTGTATCCTCCAGTGACTCTCCAGCTACCATGGTCCCATCCTTGGTCCTGTCCCTCTCCAGATCACGCCACTCAACAACCTTTGGCTATAATCCATATTAATATGGAGTCAGCATGCCCACATGATGGCTGCTGTTTCCTGTCTGGGTTCATGGCAGCTAAAAAGGCAAAATCCCGGTGGTAAAGCTGATGTTCTTACTGAACCACAAAGAACAGGTAAGAAAAGAGAAAGAAGTGTGATTGGGAGGTGGCCAGGAGACTATTGCATGGGGAAAGAGAGAAACCTCGTTAGCCCCTGGGTTATGGTAAACAAGGCCCCCCAAGATTGCCTGGACAGCCAGAACATCATCTTGGGAAGAGACTGCAGGAGGCAGAGGAGTCCCACAAGCTGTTACAGTGACTTGCACAGTGTATTGGGAGGGGACTAGGCAGTGTCAGGGGCAGGGGCAACAGAAACAGGTCCCATTGAGCAGAACAATACTCTTGACCTGAAAAGTCACGGGCACAAGGGGCTGGATTTTAACCAGTATTCTCACTTCTGTCTATTCCAGACCTTTGCCTTTCTGGCCACTGCCATTCATTTTCTCTCTGTGTGTGTCCACAGTCTGCTCAGCCTGTGCAAAGCAGGGTTGGTTCATTTTCTCAGAGCCCAGAACAATTCAGTTTCCCTGGCTCCTCTGAAGATGTTGTGTTGAGAGGAAAAAAATTATACTCTTTAATAGAAATACTTTTCCTTCATTAAATGAAATCTCCAAAGCCCAGTAGCATTTTTCGTGCTTATATAAAGATGCCAGTGGGGATTTGAGATCGAAAGTAGTATTTTTATACAAGTCAATGAAGATCTCAATAGGACAGAAAGAACACTTTTCAAATCTAAATTCCTCCAGCATCAGGCAGGCAGATCCGCTCCAGCAGGGATCGTGGCACTTCTCGTCCTGCTCTAAACTTCTCCTCAAGCACTGGAGCACTCACATATATTGCTTCTCTGCTTGGGGAAATTATATTAATAGTGTCTTTCCAAGGCTTTAGACCATTACACTTGAATTTCCGCTTGCACTTCCGTTCTCACAACTTTTTATAAGGAGTCAGGTATGTGTACAAGCTTGAGTCATAAGCAAAGGCATGTGTATGCTGGCACACATGGAGTCCAGAAGGTTGTCTCTTTGTATGTAGCATAGTGGGAGAATGGACTCTCTCTGTCAGGGTGTCAGAAAATGGATCTGCAAAGATGGAGGGGAAGAGTGAAGTCTAATGGCACTGCTGGGCTGGGGAGATGGCTCTGTGGAGACAGTGTTTCCTCTACAAGTGTGAGGAATCACCTTTGAATCTGCAGAAGCCATGTAAAAGCTGTACCCTATGATTCTACATGCTCGGAGGTTGACACCAGAGTGTCCCTGAGCGAGCTTGCTAGGTAGACAAGCTTCTGGTTCAGGGAGAGACCCTGCCTCAATAAATAAAGTATAGAGGAATTGAGGAAGAAAACTATCATCAACCTCTGGCCTACACCCCCCCCAACACATACACAAGCACCTCCCCCACCCCCACACACACATACATATACACGCAAGCATACCCACTGCCCCACAGGCGCACACACACACACACACACACACACACACACACACACACAGGCACATGTTGCTGGAGAATTTCTCTCCAGCTCCCACCTGTGGCTAGAGTTTTCCTGCCTGGCCCACAGTCAGGATAAATCTCTTTCACCTGCCAGTCCCACAGCCGCTCAGACCCAACCAAGGAAACACAGAGACTTCTATTGCTTATAAACTGTATGGCCGTGGCAGGCTTCTTGTTAACTGTCCTTATATCTTAAGTTATCCATTTCCATAAATCTATATCTTGCCACATGGCTCGTGGCTTACCGGCATCTTTACATGCTGCTTGTCCTGGCGGTTGCTGGCTGGCAGGCAGGCAGGTAGTGACTCCTTCTGTCTTCCTGTTCTTTTAATTCTCTGTTAGTCCCGCCTACTTCCTGCCTAGCCACTGGCCAATCAGTGCTTTATTAGTAACACATTTGTCATACAGAACATCCCACAGCACCCACCAAGTCCCGCCAGTCCTGGAACCCACTTATAAAATAAGCACACAGACTCTTACATTATTTAAACTGCTTGGCCATTAGCTCAGGCCTATCATTGTCTAGCTCTTACTCTTATATTTAGCCCATTTTTATTAATCTATACTTTGCCACGTGGCTCGTGGCTTACTGGTACCTTAAATCTTGCTTGTCGTGGCAGCGGCTCCAGGCAGTTTCCCTTCCGTACTGTTTCCTCAATTCTCCTCTCTGTTAGTCCTGCCTATACTTCCTGTCTGGCTATTGGCCAATCAGTGTTTATTTATACAGAGCAATATCCACAGCAGGCACACATTCCTATACACATGTGAGAATAGATAAATGCATGCCACATACATATACATAGGAAAAAAACTATAAAGCTAACTCTTGCAAACTGGGCAATGTACACAATACAGTACAGTACTCACAATACAGTACTCAGGAGCCCAGGGAGACTTGGACCATGGTGGGTATAAAGCACTTGACAATACAGCACTGCTCAAAACCTGTTGTTTTCATTTTCTTCTCACCTGACTGTCATTGTCATTAGTTACCGTGGTTCATTGTTAACACAGAACCCCTCCCCAGCTCCAAAGTTAAGGACTTAAAAAGACAATTGTCTTGTATCGCGATGAGTGAGAATCTGCACTCTGACCATTTCTGCCCCTTGTCTGGACCTTCAGCCGTGTGACTCTTACTTGACAGATGGAATCAGCTGAATGAAGGCACTAGGAGGGGTCAACTGGATCGTCATAGCAAGCTAAACACTTGCATGCTGCCAGGTCCTGGGAGGAGAGGAAACCTGTAAGATCGAGTCAGTATGACCCTCAGAGAGTAGAGCATCAGGAAGGATTGGTGGATGTTCTCTGAC
The DNA here is from genome assembly GCA_902168425.1 of Peromyscus attwateri. Lineage (NCBI taxonomy): Eukaryota > Metazoa > Chordata > Mammalia > Rodentia > Cricetidae > Peromyscus > Peromyscus attwateri. The sequence continues at coordinate 15,498 of CABHPP010109935.1, read as the reverse complement.
CAAAGCTTGCTTTGGTCACCAGGTGACTCCAGGCTCTGGAGTCTGGTGAGTCTGGCCCTTTCTTAACTTTCCATTTAAGGGACAGGGGCTCTCATGTCTCTCTCAAGGCTGATGGCAGCAGTGCCCAGCAGCTAACAAGTTCTTAGTTATGGCATCTATATCCAAAAGAATTCATTCCCTCCCGTGCCACAGAGCACCCAAGTAGCTGCTCCATCCTCCCACATTGCTGAGAAAGCAAGAGAGGGCTCTTATTGTGATTAACAGGCAGGCTGAACTCTCGCCTTTCACTGTGGAAAAATCCATTACTGAGAAGTCATTTGTCAAAGCCAACTGTTTAGCTGCTTTAATTTACATATTTATCAAGTTTGATTAGAACGCATTGTCTTCTCCTTTCATCCTAGCTTTCACCTCCCCTGGCCCTCTTTTCCTGGGGAAACTGTTTTTGTTGCCCTTGTTGCTAAAGGGCACAGAGTGTGATTCAATTTGCATTTGCTAATAAGCCTGCAACTGGTCTGACCAGGAATTCCCTGGGGCCTAGGATGGTGGCTCCCAAAAGCTGAGCACTAGGTGCTAACTGACAACTCACTCAACCAAAAGACAGGGCCGGTTCTATGACCAGTCTAGGCATACTTATCAAGTGTGTACTGTGTGCGAGTACTGGGCATGTGTGCATGTGTGCTGAAGAAAACAGACAAAGTCACGTCTTGTCATGGATTGCCTAGTGATTCCAGTCTTTTACCTGTAAGTCAGGCAGCTGGATGAAGTGATCTCTGTCAGGCACCAGGTTTGAACACTTTACCAGGCATAAGATTTTGTATATAAACCTGTTGGATCATTTTATTTAATTCTTACAAGGTCCCTATGACATCAAGACCAATAGTATCCTCATGTTTCAGGTCAGGAAATAAAAGATCCCAGGGTTCAAGGTCATATAAATGCACACAGCCGGACTTGAACTGAGCTCTCCTGCTCACCAGTACAGGTTCATGACCCCAAAGCTAGGCTTGAATGTCTTTACCCCATCTTTGAGCTCCTGGATGACAGGGACAGTCTTTCATGCCTTTCTAAGTTCTTCAGGACCAACTCAAGTTCTGGCATGTGGTCAGCATCAGAGACTGTATGCTAAATTTAACAGCAAAAGCAAGTCATTGGTTCTTGGCATTCCTGACTTTAGGGTCTCAGCTCTGTCCTGATCTTTCCAGCCATCTTGGCTAAAGGGCTGTCATAACTCATGCTGTGTGTATTACCCAGGTTCTAGATCTCCAGAGTACTGGTGGCTGACAGCTCACAGCTGAGACTCTCCCTGGAACAAGCACTCAACCTCCACCAAGATTCTGCCCCTGCCATGTTGAGCATCCCACAACATGGCACAGGATTAGCTCTTTTGCCTCCTCAGTTAGGAAGGGCTCTCCAGTCCAGAGCTCCCAATGCTTCACTTAAAGTCACTGCTGAGTCTGTTCAATCTGTGCAGTCCATATAATGTTACTTGTATGTGTATGTTCTCAGGGCTGACCATTTAGTATCGGATAACCAATTGATGTGCTCTTCCTTGGGGAAGACTATTTCTCCTTGAATAGTGTATTTGTGTAAGAGATTGGTCCTCCACCCCGTCCTATTTTGCATTCAAGGAAACATGGAACATTCAGTTATGTCTGGGGATTTTTTTTTTCATTCTCACAGATTGGGAAGAGGAGAGGGTATGGATGGATGCTGCTAACAGCTCAGCTCAGTGCCTCATAGCAGAGTTACCTAGTTAAAGATGGCTGTGTTGCTGAGGAGCCCCATCCTGTACCTGTCACTCAATGAATAGTACCTGCTATAGGCAAAGTCACGTAAAAAGGAACATGAAGCCACTTATTTCAGACTGTCTTGTGACCTGGATATCACTCCCATTTTACACTTGGGAGAACTAAGGTTCATAAGAGGTAATTTACCCAAGGCCCCAAAGCACAGGAAAGCCCAGCTTTCCATTTGACCCAGGAATGATGTCTTGCCCAGTCTCCTTATCCAGTTTTCCCCTCCTGCTGGCAGCTTCTGAACAGCATGGCTGAACTACCCCTGAGTGTCTTGAATCACATGGAGTCCCATGCTTACCCAAGTCTATTTACTGGCTTGCCACTTCCTCCAAGAAAGCTGGATGCATGCCTCCTACACCTACACTTTCTCATAGAATTATATATAAAAAATTCTGCACCTTGATAATGTCCTTACTGTGATTCTTTGCCCTCGTTCCATTTTCACTGTCACCAACAGTGATATTTTCACATTACCTTCAGCCTGACATGTTTTGTGCTGATAAAATCAGATAAAACACAACATTAACTGTTAACACCAAGGAAGACAGAGCAAGGTCCCTGGTGAACTTGAGTTTCCTCTTTCCCTTCTCAGAGCAGGTGCATTCAAACTGAGTCTTGAAGGCTGAGTAGGAGGAACCCAGACAGATGAGAAAGAGGCTGGCATTCAAGGCAGGGAAGAAAACATGTGCCGGGAGTGGATGTGTGAGAGAGTATGTCATGTCTGGGAGACTGCCAGGGGCTGAGGTGATGGACAGGAGTGTGGCTAGTATGTGCCAGGCTAATGAAGCTGGGCTCATGCTGAAGACAATAGGAAGTTGCTGAAAAGTCTTTAAAGGAAGTGGCATGCTTCTGTGGGCATTTTAGAGGGTCCAAATTGATGTCAGGGTAGAGGATGGACAGGCCAGGCTTATGCTAGCACATCTTAAAACAACAAACATTCATCCTCTCTTCGTTTCTGTGGGAAAATTTAGTGGGTCATTCTGGCTGGGGATCTCTCCTGAGATTACAGGGAAGTTTTAGTCAAGGCTATAGTCATTTAAGACTAAAAGATGCTTCTAAACTCACTCAGATATAAGTTCTTCTTGGCTGTTCTCACCATGTGGTCCTCTCTATGGTCTACTTGGGTGCCTTCATGACATGACAGCTGATTTCCCCAGAAGTGAGTGATTCAAAACTAAGCAAGTATACCCAAGACCACAGTCCTTTTATGGCCCAATTGGAAAAGTATTATATCATTCCTTTATGATTTCCAATTTTAGGAGCAACTGTCTAAGCCTACCACACACTGAAGCTAATATTCACCTCTTGAATGTGGAGATTAACAAAGAATTGATGGGACCTGGGCATGGTGGTACACATCTGCAACCCAGCATTTGGGAGGCTGAGGCAGGAGAACAAGGAGTTTGAGACCATTGGACTACACAGAGAGTCCCAAGCCAGCTTTGGTCTACACTGTAAGACTATCTTGAAAAAGCTGAAACAGCAACAAACCAATGGTCTTAATAATGAAATCACCCAATAACTCTGTATGATCTTCAAGAGTCAATCTGACACAGTGGTTAAGAACATAAATGGGAGAGTCATAAACATTTAGGTCTAATACTGGCCCCTACATTTGCAAGTTTAGTCAAGACAATGTTTCTAGATCTCAATTTCCTACTCTATAAGACAGGGACAAAATTATAAAATAAAAGGAAGATGCTCCATTGGGTGACTGTGATAATTAAATATGATCAGACATATAAAATATTGACACAGAATAGATACCCAATAAATATTACCTAGTTGCTGTAATGGAAGTGTGATATTATCCTTCATAGGGTAGTATAGAGATTAAGAACACAGTTTTTTTTTTCCTGAGTTGGGATTCTGGCTTTACCTTTTAGTAAGAACAAGTCTAAGCCACTAAATCTGTTTCGGCCTTGCTTTTCTGTAAAATGAAAATAAATAATAGCTAGTACCTGGTCACCAAGTAGGTGTTCAATAAATTTTTTTATGAATAAGAGTTTGAGGGTGATACAGGACTGTGGTGACAAGATATGCCTCCCTCCCCCATTTCTGTCCCTCTTCCTCTCCCTCTTCACCCCTCTCTCTATGACACACACACACACACACACACACACACACACACACACTTGTGTGAGTGTTTGTCCATGTGTGCATGTGTGCACACTCATACACATGGGGTAGGGATGCTGTACAAAACACGTGTTGTTGTGTCCTTTAGTTCTCTGTTTTTACCATCCCCTGTGGGTTGTTCTTGAATACATTGTTTGCACTCTGTTCCACCTTAGCTTTGTTCAGGCACACATACTTCTTCAGTCCTTGCTGCTTCAACCAAGAATATATTTAATTGTCTTTGCACAGAAGAGTCTGGGGATTTGGTGACAGGAGCGGGTGGGGACAGCCCCATGTCACACCACCTCAGAGCTGCTATATTACCTTAAATTGATTTTGCAAATGAAAGCTAAAAGCTAAGCAAAGGCAAACCATCCATTTTGCCTAAAGATGATTATAATGCTCTTTTATGGCCTCCTAAATGACAAAGCAATTTGTTACCTGCCTGCATCAACATTTGCTTATATTAGTGCCAGAGAGGCTTGATTTTTATTAGCCCCATGTTATCATTTTATGAAGTCACAGGGGCTCAGTAAAATTAGTGTGCAAATAGAATGCCCGTTTTGCCTTTCCCTGTGGTCAGCAGAAATGTAGAATGCAATTGAGTTGATACTGGGTCAGGGGAGGCATCCATAAAGTCAGCCTTCACTGAGGGCCTCGGTAATGTTATTCATTATTTCTGAACTGTTGGGAGACATGGGGTCAGTGTTAGGTACCATTTTTTAAGAAGGGTTTGGGGGTGGGGGGTTAAAAAATTTTAAGTGAAAAGGAAATATAAATACTGAGACAGTAGTTCAATTTCCATCAGCAATAAAGAATGAAACCAGTCTCTTGTGTACATTGCAGATGGAATTGCAGCAGATGTAGGATTGTATAATGTTAGTGGATCCACAAGGCAGACAGGGTAGAGAAAGGGACTCAGGCTTGGAGCTAGGGCTGGACTGCTGGCAGTGTGACCTTGGCTGTATTCATTCCTTCTGTGGGTGTCAGATCTCTCACCTGTAAGATGGCATGAACACACCCAGTCTCATAAGACCACCATGAAGATTTACATGAAATAGCAGGTGTCTGAACTTATTTGTGAGAAATATCTGATTCATTTATTAATTTAGCAACCAGTTCCTCAGTATCTGTTCCAAACAGGCTCCTTAGGAAGACATTTACCAGTAGACATCATTTTCTCCCTGCAGTAGCTTATATTCTGTCCAAGAAATGTACAAGTGCTTAACTCTTCTGAGACTATAAATATATTCTCTCCCCTCAAAGGTACTCAGCATAGAGCTGTGTGCTATGCTTGCCGGTCACTCCACTGGACCAAACAAGCCACACACCTTTAGGAAAATGTTTATATTACTTACTTACTTACTTAATTAATTAATTAATTAATTTTAGACAGGGTTTCTCTATGTAGTTCTGACTGTCCTGAACTCACTGTGTAGACCAGACTGAATTTGAACTCACAGAGATCCACCTACCTCTGCCTCCTAAGTGCTGGCATTAAAGGTGTGTGCCACCATGCCCAACTTTAGTACAACAGAATTATATTTGCTTTCAATTTTACTCTTTTTTTATGTGTATGGGTATTTTGCCTGCATGTATGTCTGTGCACATGTGTGTGCAGTGCCTTCAGGATTCTGAAGAGGGAGTGGGATCCTCTAGAACTGGAATTACAACTAGTTGTGTGCCACCCTGTGGGTACTAGGAACCAAACCCAGATCCTCTAGAAGAGCAACCAGTGCTTTTAACTCATGATCCATCTCCCTACCTCAAGAGTTAATATTTTTATCTCTTGTGTCTGACATTGGTGTATCTGTTGTGATGATGAACCACATTCAAAATGACCTTCCCCACCATGTTAAGAGAATACCTGTTAATTATTCCTGTGCCTTCCCCCTCCAGATTATCCTCTTAATATAGATAGGGCTCATTTAATCAAAGTTTTCTCAATTTTTCCCTAAATTTCCTCAGTTTGTTGTTCTGTTGTGCACTGCTCAACCCTTCCTCCAATGGCTGAGTAACCCTTCTGCATTCATTTTAGGAAGGCTATTCTTACCTATTGTTTATAAGAATATGTATACATATGTATGTATACATATATATATATATATATATATATATATATATATATAATCTTTACATAATGGCTGAACTTTATTATACAGGCCAGAATTCTGTGACAACAGAATCTGATTCAGGTCCTATTTTCCTACTTTTCTATATATCTAATAATTTTTATTATATGCTGAATATTACAAAATATATACATTGTTGAGTATCTGGATTTTATTCTCTTTCCTTCAAAAGAGTTGGGCGGTTAAGTTTATTTTCCAAATTTGATTCTTTTCTGATGATTTTAAAACCTTGTTAGGGTCTTTCTGGAGTATTTTAGCCCTACCTGTAAGATACATCCCTTTTGAGTTCTCACTCTTCCTGTACGATCAAAAAAGATTTATTCTTTGCAATTAGCAGTTCAAATTTTGTCTTACTACTTCATGGAAGCTAGGAGGCAAAGCAAAGGGAGTTGGGATATGGGGCCCTTGCCTTCAAAGGCACATCTTCAAAGACTCAATATTCCTCCACTAGGCCTTGCCTGGTAAAGGGTCTGCAATCTTCCAGTGGTGGCATAGGCCTGGGAATAAGTCTTCAACACACTCTAAACCCAAACTATAGCTTGAAGTTTCACTCTATATATGCACAGAGTTTGGGATATAACGAAGACTCAAGAGGGCTCCTTATAGATTTGTGGAACTCTTTTTCTCTACTGGAATTCAGGAATCCTCTCCACAACTGCTGCCTGCTAACCTTGAATCTCAGTGAGACTTCCATGGTGTGCTTAGGATACTGCACCTTGCTCTTCATTGTGTAATGGACCATCAGAAAAAGACAGGGCAACCATGGGGCATACTTATTTGTCCCCTTTTCTCATGGGTAATCTGGTACTTGCCCTTGTCTCTTATACAGCATCTAAAAGTAGTTGTTTATTATATTTTATTTGGTTTTACAGATTTGTTTGTTTGCATTTTGCTTTTCTTTTCCCCAATGCTAGGAGTCAAACCCAGACCCTTATATGTACTAGACCAGGTTTCTACCATTAAGCTACCCCTGAAGACCTAGTTTTCTAGGTGTTCAATGTAAAAGGATCTGTTCCCTGTTAGTTTATCACCACCAAAACAAAAGCCTGAATTCTAATCTCATCTGCTAGCACCTATTAACTGTATGACCTTGAACAATTATGTAATTTCAATGAACTTCAATTTCTGCCTCTATAAGAGGAGTTTGAGCTACATGTTGCTCTAAAGATTATGAATATAGGTATATAAAATGTATCTGTCACAAAAGGGGTTAATGACATAATGGATGCTACTTTTACTATTATAAATAGCTACCTTTTTATTCCATCATTTACTAGATGTTTGCTAGTACTATGTGGTATATAGCCCTGTTTCATTATCACAATCAAATTAAACAGATATTATTCTCCTCATTTATAGTTAAGAATACTAAAACTCAGAAAGATATACAACTGCCTATGGGCACAGTCGGTGGCTTTGGGATTCAACTTCACTGACAGCTTCCTCAGATGGTTGTAAATATTACATATTAATATAATATTCTAAGTTACACAAAGAAAAGGGAATGTAGTCATTTAATATTAAATAGAGGTATGATTAGTCAACAATGGCTGATCCTTAATGATTCTAACTCAATGATTAAAAGAGAAATAAAAGTAAAGCATCCATCTAGCATCTTCCTTAGCTGTCTCCTTTCCACATACCAATTTCTAGTCTCAGCTTGCTTTCCATGGTGACCTCCCATTTGTTTCTTTCAGAAAATCTCCGAGAAGGGACAGAAAAGAAGGTGATATTCATCACAGGACGGGTCCACCCAGGGGAAACACCATCTTCATTTGTGTGCCAGGGTAAGCTCATGATCTCATGGGTGTCCTGTGCCTGCTAGATATGTATGTGGGTAGAAGGGTTATGGATTGGAAATGTTGACTACTAACTCACTTAATTCAATCATTTACTTAACAACTTTTAAAATACCTACTATGGGCAAGGAAGTGTACTTGGCCTGAGATAACCAAAGGTAATATAATTTCTCTGCTTTAGTGTATTTCTTTATTTAGTGTAATTTAGAGTAATTGCATTTATATTTATTGTCAAATACTTCATTTGTATAAGGGAATTAAGCAGCTATCATCATGAACATAGATACATTCAATAAAGAAGATGTAAATAGCACAGAGTGTCCAGGTACCCAGCAGTTTAAGAAGCAGTTAACCCACTCCTTTCCAATTGCAGACATTAGCCACTTACTTCCAATTCTTTGACCCATCCTCCCTCTCTCCCTCCCTTCCACAGACCATGACCTTGATTTTTGTGTTTTGTCATTTTCATCTTTAAGCTTAACTATATTTGTAAACATCCTTAAACAGTGTATGTTTTAGTTTTTCCTGTTCTTGCACATTGCACCAATATCATCGTTCTATGCACCGAGGCTTGGTTTCCACTTGGTATCCATGTGGGTGAGTAGTGCTCCAGTTTGCATGCTTGCCCTCACTGCATTATAGTCCATGTCTGTCTGTAACTCATTTTACTTACCTATTCTCCTGACGATGATCAGTTAAGTCGTTTACAATTTGTGTCTTCAAAACAGTGCTATTCCAAACATTCTTACACTGTAATGTGTATGTGACCTGTGTGTACATGTAAATTCTTTCCTAGGGTGAACAACATGGAGATATAATTGTTGGGTCATAAGCTATGTGCAGTCTCAGCTTTATTAGGTCCCCCAAATTTTTCTAAGGAATATTCAACTTTATGGTGCCACCAGCCACATGTGAGTTCTTACGGTCTCACGTTCTTGCTAATATTTTATTTTTTCATCAAAGCCCTGGGGATTCAACCCAAGACCTCATACATGCTAGACAAACACTCTACCACCTAGCTATCACCCTAGCCCTTTAAAAGAAAGTTTTAGTTTGAGAAAGGACCTCTTTAAGTTGCCTGGATTGGCCTTGAACTCACTATTTAGCCCAATCAGTTCTCCAACTTGCAATCCTTTAAGCTCAGCATAGGGAGTAGCTGTGATTATAGGCATGTGCCACCATGCCCAGCTTCATTTGTATATCATGCAAAACAGTATGATATTGTACATGTACCAAATACTATTCCAGGAATTTATGTATTTTAATTATAGTTTATTTTAATTATATTAATCTTCTATATCACAGAAACTAATATTAGCTATGTTTTGACGTATGAGAAAAACTGAAATTTGAAGAAATAATTTGTCTCATTTCAATCTCAAGATGACCATGTGCTAAGAGGGGTTTGAGAGAGCTTCTGAAGGTTACACAGCTCAAGGGCAGCACGATGCAGTACAAGCATACAGAGATTTGGAATCAGACAATGCTGAGGTCAAATATTGGCTAGACCACCTCCTTGCAGCATCACATCAATTCCCTCAAATGTAAAGTGAGGCTAACAGAACTACCCAGGAGGGCATTAGGAAGCTGGCGGGAGATAAATGTAAACACAACACCTAGTCCTATGCCTAGCACATAGCAGGCTCTTGACAGATGCCACCTCCGTCCCCATGGGAACCCAAGAAGATGAAGTAGTAATCTACTTTGCAAACTCTCAAGCACTGTGCATATATAAATAAGGGTTTCATTTTTCTGGTCCCTTTCTTCCCATGCTGTTTAGGCACAACTGTCTCCCTCTCTTTGTCAGCTGATGAGACCAAGTCTCAGGGAGAGGATGTGATCGGCACAGAGTCCAGCAGCTTGTCAGCTGCATGGCTGGGCCCCAGTCACTACAGCTGATTCCTTCACACTCTCGTTTCTGGCCCCCAGCACTGTCCTTGCAATAACCTTTCCCAGGCTCTCCTGGGTCCCCCTGCCCCTTTACTCGAAGCCATCTGTCAGTTACTAAACTTGGCAACAGCTCTGTTCTCCCAGCTGATTGAATGTAACTGCTTTGCCCTTGTTTGCAAAAAGGCAGTAAGTCTTGGCATCTAGATTTTCATCTCTAGGAAGCCAAACCCCTGTGCTCACCATGTCTGTAAGCAGTACAGAGGGTCAGCGTCCCATTTTACAGATGAGGATCTCGGGTGCTCCCGTTTCTTGAACAATGATCTTGGATGGTGCTAACTTGATGCACTCAATGCTGTCCTAGAGGCTTCCAGATACATATTTACTCCTTGGTAGAATTCCTGAATGCCTGCTCACTACTTTCTCAAGGTATGCTCCAGCTTCATGGTAGAATCCACAGCCCACCATGATCTCACTCTTGCCAAGCTCTCTGATATTATCCTAATTACAACTCAGCCCCACACAGATTAATCTCAGAGGGGCTATCTTCCATCACCTAGTTCTTGTCCTTACTGCTCCCACTGCCTTGGAGGTCACTTCTTGACACTTTGCAATGTTTCCTGTCTTCTAAGGTTTATTTGAGGTGTCCCACCACAGACCTCTATAACCCACTCCCTCCAGTCCTCTGCTTTTGGCTTACATTGAAAATCTGAAGATTAGCATCTTCAATAAAGACCTTTACTACTCTGATTTGTTATGTGATCTATGTACATTTGTCCTTTCCATTCAAGCATGATCTATTTAAGGTTTAGGACTGGCTGTCCAGTGGACACTTTCCACATCTGTAAAACAGGGTTATCGTGTTCATTATCTGGGTCTGTTGTGAGGGACAAAGGCTGTGTTGATTCTGGGTTGCTAAAACTGAATTTAGAAAGAGAAGGCTTAAGGTCACACAGCCAGCAAGTGGTAGAGAGGGGACTTGAGCTCCAGTCTAGCCAGATCCCCAGTCTGTACCCTGTCCCACCCTGCGCTGGAGAAATGCTAGAAGGTCAAGTTTTGTACCTGGAAGAACACAGAGTTCTGACCACCCCACTTGATGTGCACTTTCCAGGTAGGGATGTGGAGGCTCTGAGAAAGTAAGGCGACTTACTGAAAATGGAATCCACCTCCCTGTTTAGCTCCCCATCTTTCCCTACCTCAGCATCTGTCCTTTGAGACATGTAGCAATTCATCTTTCCTCGAGGCAGCACAAGGCAGGCACCATTACCCACGCTTTTCTGCCTACTTTGGGTTCGTATTCGTGGGGACAGCCTGAGTCAAGCCCCATAGGGCAAAGCTGAAGATTTCTTTACAGTAGTTAGAGCCTGAGGCTTAGTCCCTTTCCCCAGCCCCCCTGGCTCTGGGGAAGTACAGGTCTGAGGCCTGGGGGTGGGGTGGGGAATGGTGACAGTGACCTTGAGCAGGAAACAGGCCTGGAAAGCCTGGTTGTCTCCATCTGGCTAGGACCATAGTTTTCACTGCCGAGCTGCTAGTGCACCTGCTTCTGGGAGTACAGTGGAGTTCCGTCATCACAGGTATCTGGAAGAGGTGGTGTCAAGGATGACAGGATTTAATTTTTTGAAGACTGCTTGGTTGTGGAAAGCAGAATCTAGGCCACTCTTCCATCACCCCACTTCACTGTGGCCCCTGTGAGACCAGACTAATCTCATTCTCTAGTTAGGACAATTTGGGAGAACAAAGGCGCTCCCATGCTGCTCCGTGGCAGGGTATGTGAAGCCATAGTCTCTTAGTAGACAGAGAGATTGGATCCCAGCACCTCCACTTATTACACTGTGACTTTGGGAATGTCACAGAACCTCCCTGCACCGCAGTTCCTTCATCTCAAAGGGAAACAATAGGAATTCTGCCTCATGGGGGTTGTTATAAAAACAGAAGGAGCCAACAGCCACAGCCATGCAGAACAGTGTCTAGAACACAGTGATGAGGAAATGTCAGCAGTGGTGAGGTGGGAGGAAGCACAAAGGGGCCACTTTGCAGGCCCCAAACTCTCAGTGAGGCATTTCCTGCCTGGCTTTTCTGACCCTCACTATGAACCTGCCCTCAGTGGCTCTGGTGCTCCGTGACCTGCTCTGCCTTGCTGCCTTGGGGAAGCCCTGAGCTGGGTCCTCCTCACCTGGAGTGTTCACCGCAAGCTGGAAATTTGACCAGAATCTAGATCTTGGTCTCTGACCTCTGGGCAAAGGAGTGTCTCTCTGAAACTCCCCAAGGCCCTTGGTATTTTCTCAAATCAAAATGAAATCTCCCTCTGAGGTGCACCCTGTCCTCTTCAGACTCTCTTGTTGAACTGATTAGCCCACCTTTATGGATTGCTTCTTCCAGGAAGGCATGCCTCACTCCGGAGGGCAGCAGGCATGGCTGAGGTTTGGAATTCAACAGGCCTGGTTTGAGTCCTATTACTTCTGCCTGCCCATTTGGGTACCTTCAGCAAGGCTTTGGCTCTCTGAGCTTCTGTATCCTCACCTCAAAAATGGTGTAATAATATCCTGTGTCTTCACAGTTTAATATCCCTACAGTTTGGCAGCCACTATCCCTGTGTCCTGGAGAAGTAAATGGACACACTGAACATTTCCAGACAAGTTAGTGGAGAGATGGTCTGCTTCCCTGCCTGGATCCTGCTGCTTCCTACCAAAGTGCCCTACACCTAAGGACTTGTGTGTGTGTGTGTGTGTGTGTGTGTGTGTGTGTGTGTGCAAATGAAGAACTGGTCCTCTCAGGGAGTCACACCTCAGGATTACTTTGTCAGGAAGAATTGAGGAGGGAAGAGTTCTTGTACAATGCACATCTGTGTGTGGGTACACAAGTGCATGCACATGCTGTCACACCACCATTTCATAGTCACCAATACCACCAGCCATCAAGACCCAGCAGTTGAGCCGGGCGGTGGTGGCGCACGCCTTTAATCCCAGCACTCGGGAGGCAGAGGCAGGCGGATCTCTGTGAGTTCGAGGCCAGCCTGGGCTACCAAGTGAGTTCCAGGAAAGGCGCAAAGCTACACAGAGAAACCCTGTCTCGAAAAAAAAAAAAAAAAGACCCAGCAGCACCTAAAATTTCCACTATTTGTCCCTCCCCAACTCTGCTTTTATTCCCACATCTGTTCCTCCTTGATTCCTCCTCTTCTCTGTCTATGGTCCAATCAGCCTTACATCACAAGTGAAAAGGAGCTTTTCACATTATATCTGTGAAATAGGCAGAGCCCAGCATGGAGGCAGAAGAATTAAATTCTGTGAACCCTGTGATTCCATCATTTGAAGACATTGAGCTTGGCTGAGGACAGTAAGGGTCTAACACAGTCAGGGGAGGCCTGGAGTAACTACAGTTGTACGTGTGGTAACCTGGACCCAGCACATGCCTCTGCTGCTGTGCTGTGGGTCTGGGCTCCTCTCATTCCAGGATGCCACCTCTGAACAGAGAACAGAAACAATGAACCTCACCCAGAACTCTCTGGAGAGGAAATCATGCCCACAGATGCAAAACATTCTCTAAAATACATGTGAGCAGTCTTCTAGTTCTTTCCGTCTTGCCTGAATAGAAAAAGTACTGCTTTGAAGCCAGCAGAACTAAGTCTAGATCCCATCTAGGCCCTCATAAGTGATGTCAGCTAGTGATGTCACAGTCTGACTTTGTTTCCCTGCCTGTAAAATGGAGCCAGAAACACTGCAAATCAGTCCAAATACTAAGTGTACAGTCGCTATTGAGGCTCTAACTTCAATCTTTTCATATTCATCTATTAAATACCATTGCTGTGCCAGGCGCCAAGGCCCGGAGATATGACAGAAGCAAACAGATCAGTCTTCCTTTCCTGGAGCCTTCAACCTGAAGGCAGGCAGACACAGCACACACAAACCTTGATCCCTCAACTCACAGACTCAACAAAGTTTCCTTTCCGTATTCTTCTAGACTCAGTTTCTATTTTGAGGCCATATTCTTTCATTCTGATGGCTTCATCTCAGGCATTTCCTGCAGGGTTGTTGGATTAGAGCAGAGATCTTGACAGCCTCACCTCCCCTTCACTGGAGGCATCCTCATGATTCTCCAGGGCCCTTGCTGGTCAGCCGTGGGTCAGGTCCTGACTCCTCGCTGCCAGGTGCTTTATATCTATGAGCTCTCTCTGCACATCTACCCTTCCTGGTTGCCACAGCATACTGTAGCCAGGAGCACTCTCCAAAGCCCAGAATTGACCTGCGTCTTCCTAGCTTTAATTCCTTTAGTGATTATCTAGTGGTTTTTGTTTATATATCACATATAAAATAATATATGTTATATATTATAATACATATACATACATATATAGCCTTGCTTGCTTCTCCTATTTGTCCTTCACATTTCTCCTCCCTTCCCACCACCTATGAATAAATCATTGAAAGCCATGATTAAAACAACACATGTACATGCTTACTCCATGTGCGAGACACTTGGTTTATATCAACTCATAGGCTTTGTAATACCCCTAATAATGATCACTCTCTCGTTTTTAACTTCTGGGGAAACTGAGGAGTGGAGAGTGTAAGGCCACACACAAAAATGAATGGTTCCCAAGAAGGAAGAAAACCTGGAGACTACAGTTTCCAACTGTATTTTAAGCCCCGAAGTTAAGCCCCTGATGAAGAACTGTGGACTGCCAAGGAGGTCATCTTCTTTCTTGCCACCGAGACTTGGGTGTAAGCATTCCTCTGCCTGGTTGCCTTCCTGATACCTTTCATCTTGCTCAACCATCTTGCTGGCCTTTTCTCCAAGACCCTTTCTCACCCCTGTCCCTACCAGCCTTGGTTGAGTTAATAGCATTGTGTGGGTTCTAATGACTGTGCAGCTCTCATTAGGGCCTTGGCTGGTAAGTGTGCACTCACTGTCTTACTGTGCATGACTCCACTGCAAGAACATTGTGTTTGTCTTAGAATGCCCAGTTTGCAGGATGAGTGGCTGTCAGTTCAACTAACCTCAGGCTTTGTCGGGGATGATCCAGCAATAAGCATTTCTTCTCTCTCTTTCTTAAAAAATATTTAGTTTTATTAATTAAAATTCTATGTACTTGTGTGTATCTGTGTGGGCATGTGCATGTGAGTGAAGGTACCCATGGAAACCAGGGGCATCAAATACCCCCTAGCTTTAGAATTGCAGGCAGGGTAGGAGTCACCCGATGTGGGTGCTGGGAACCAAACTTGGCTCCTCTGCAAGAGCAATATGTGCCCTTAATGGCTGAGCCGTCTCTCCAGCCCCATCAATAGCACTTCTTAAGCACCTGCTGTGGGCCCAGTCCTGAGCCAAGCATTCTAGAAGAAATAAAGACAATGAAGATACGGTTTGATTGAATATAAGGTTGGTCTGGCAAAACTCATCCTGGTCAACTGGAGATTGGCATCAGGCAGGGATCTCTGCACCTAACTTTGATTTTAGACCTTCAGCCACTTTCCCTCTCTTCCTCCCCTTCCTGTTGTCCTGTTTGTCCTAGTCTTGAAGATACATGCTTAAAGAAAAAGACATGACAAAATCATGGCTGTACCAAAGACTGGTGTCATGGGGGCTATTGGTGTCTCCCAGCAAGGTGGAGGCTATCCCCACCTCACTTGACAGATTAGGTATCATCCTTCCATTGTAAAATGAGAAAACTGGTCAGAGCAAGCTCTCAACACTTTCAGCCAATAATCAACCAAGTTTCAAATAAAAATCCCCAAGTCTTTTTTGCTTCCTGGATCCCTCTGCTCTCTCCAT
>CABHPP010109933.1:0-40208 GCA_902168425.1 Peromyscus attwateri | reverse complement strand
CACAGGGTGTGTCACCCTGACACCATCTGTACCACCTGCCACCCTGCACCTGGTGCCCACAGAAGTCAGTAAATGAAGGGCATGCTGCCTCATGCAATGGGACTTTGGAAGGCAGCACCTCTACACTGACAGACTGAGTTTGACTTCGATAAATTACTGGGTTCTGGGTCCTAATTATGGAAAGACAACACATGCTGCAGTGCGTATAGGCAAAGGGTCTAGGTTTGCTTAAAAATCCTTCAGCGCACAAAGAATGAAAGCAGGAAGAATGGATGGAAACAGGAAGAGGAAGAAGGAAAGAGGTCCTCAGAGTTTTTAAAGAGTGGATCAGGACCCATCAGCAGAATATCAAACTGAAGAAGTAGGCCAAGACTTATGTTTTTTAAACACCAGCTGAGAGAGGCCAGAGGAACATAGAACACTCCAGAAAGATTCTTTGAGATTAAAAGAGAAGTCTTGAGGTAAAGTCCATACCTCTTATCCCAGAACTTCTGAGGCCGAAATGGAAAGAACATGAATTCCAAGCTAGCCTGTGCTAGAGTTGAGTTCTAGACCAACCTAGGCTACAAAGCCGGACATTCTGTGCCAAGGAGGAAAATGTGTTTCTTTCTCAGAATAGAATCAAATGACTCCTTACTGCTAAGATAGGAGCCATGCTGGGATCAGCAAGTGATTCATGCACAAGGCTCCACTGGGTCGTCCAGGACTCAACAACATGAGCAATTTGGAAAAGTGTGGTCAGGGCTTCTCAAGTAAATCAGTGGGACAGTTTGGATCCAGATGACACTGAGGAACCTGTGTGCATCATGGTTCAGAGGCCCCATTCCCCCTCCTGGTTCCCTGCCACCCACATACCTGCACAATGTTGCTAATGACCATAGGAGTACGCTGACAGCTCCCAACTCCTGGTTCCCACTGTCCCCCACACATCTGCATGATGCTACTGATGACCATGGGAGGATTCTGAGAGCCCCTATGTTACCCTCTGCCAAATACACACCTGCACAATGCTGCTGATGACCATGGGCAGAATGTTGAGTGGGAAGCGCAAGATATTGAACAGGGCTAGGGACACGAAGGCTTTCTTTGCATCTAGGATGTTGCTCTCATCCACGGTCACATAGACAGCAAAAGTTGACAGGGCCACCTGCAAACAGGACAAAGTGTTGAATGATGGAGTCACAGCTACACCACCCTCAGAAGGAAGGGAGATTCAGTCAGGTCAGACCTTTCCACAGGGCTTAAAATAGAAAAAGCCTAAGAGGGGTAGGAAGAGGCAGGTGCAGAGGCATCATAAAGAATGAACCAGAATATTCTTGACATGCAGGTGACCCTGGGGTCCATCAGTTGATAGAAGGTTCTCCTGGCATGCATGAAACTCTGAGTTCACCCCAGCACTGCATGAGCCAGGTAGGGTAGTGCATATTTGTACTCTCAACACCGGAGAGGAGGAGCCAGGAAGATCAGAAATGTAAAGTCATTCCTGGCTACAGAGGGAGTTCAAGGCCAGTCTGGGTTAAGACTCAAAAACAAAACAAAAGCCAGAAAGTCCCAGCAGTGAGGATGGTGCACAACAGGCTGATCTTGCCCCAAGGACAGCCCTTTGGTATCTTAATTTCATCCTTTGTCTGGAGAAAGAAGAGTCCTGAATAATCCCAGAGGGTGACTTGACTCAGGAGGGGACACGTGCCTGGTGATTTTGAGTCTGTCCCTCTCTGCTGCTCAGATGGGAGACTCCCTGGTGTCATCTAGTGGGTAGCCACAGGGTCCCTTAGGAGTCCTCTGGGACACAAGTAGTATAAGCAATTCTATAGAAAAGCATATATAGAGCAGATGGACAGGCCTGGTCCTGGAGCTACCAAAGGCTTTTTCCCGCGGACAGAACCTGAGCAGCAGCCATGCACATCTGTGTCATTTCAATCACCCCTAGAAGCCAGTGGGGCATGAAACTAGAACCTATTCACCCAGAGCATGTCAACTGTGTGGCCCAGTGTGGGCTTTGTTCCTCAGATGGGTTGGCTCCCCATATATGACATGAAGTTGACACACCTATAAGGACATCCGAGCCAAGTACTGACTGAGTGCAAATCTTATAGTGCCACCCAGGAGGCTGAATTTATTCCACTTTACACTTTACACTTATGGCCAGGCCCCTTTGGCCATGCTGCCAAGGATTCCATCCTCCTAGAAGCTTGAGTCTGATGTATCCAGCAAAGAGATTGAAAGGGAAAAATCAGTAGCCATCTTGGGAGATGCTTCCCCCTCCCCTCCTCCAAAGGTATTTGCTGACCAGCAGTTTTAGAAGTGATGAGAAGTTGAACTTTGTAAGGCTGGGATAATAAATCTATGTATCCTGGACTTGGCAAAACAAGACATGGGGAGTAATGGGCTCAACTGACCAGAAATTGAACTTATAGGAGAGTAGAACTGGAACAATAAATCTGAATGTATATATCCTGGGTTCAACAAAAGCAGGACATAGGGAGTAAAAAAATTATGTCTCTATAGATATCCTGAATCCTGTTAGCCATTAGTAACCTCATGCTTATAGTTCAGCCAGTAACCTCAAAAAACTACCTCACCCCTAACCCCCTCGTCCAATCCCAAGCTGCATGTAAACCTTTCCTATATAAACCCCTTAAAGTGAATGCTCAGGGCCGTCCTCCATGGACCAAGTCCTGGGCTTGCTTGTTTTGTTATTAAAAACCTCTGTGTGCTTGCATCGGATATCGGCTCTGTGGTGGTCTTGCTTGGGGGTCTTGCGACCTGGGCACAAGAAGATCTGCTTCCCACTCTGCCTGTCAGCAGACCCAGGGAAGAACTATCCAGGCTCTGTGGTCAAAGTGGGAGGCAGTTCACCAAAGGCCATCAACACTCTATCATGTGGGTGAGCATCCTGGATATACAAGCCTCATAGATTATGTTTTAAACGTTTTGAGACATATTATGTTTTTAACCTTATTTTATTTTATTCTTTATGTTTGAGACAGGTTCCTACTATGTAGTCCTGGCTGTCCTGGAACTCACTATATACACTAGGCTAGCCTTAAATTCAGAGATATATATGCCTCTGCCTACTGAGTGAAGGGTTCACAACACGCCCCCACGGTCGAGCATGTTTGCATATGCCCAGCGGACACTTCAGCCTAGCCAGTTCCAGGTCAGGATAGCCATTTCCGGGTCAGGGCGTCTCGCGTAACCAGGACGCCTGGCGGACCTGGACACTTCCGCCTAGCCAGTTCCAGGTCAAGATAGCCATTTCTGGGTCAAGGCATCTCGCGTGACCAGGATCCGTGACATTGCATAGTTACGCAAGCGCGCAGCGTAGCTATGGTAGCTATGTGATCTACGCGTAGTGACGTGCACGCCCAGTCCTTAAAAGCCGCCGCCATGTTCCCGGTCTTCTCTCTTTCCCTCTGCACACGTGCCTCCCCGTGTGGCACTCTCTGTCCCTTCTATCTTAATAAACTCTTATTAGCGGATTCTGTCGTGTTTCGTGACATTTCCTTGCAGGGTAACAGCGCAAAATAACTAACACTGAGTGCTGGGATTAAAAGTGTGTGTCACTATGCCTGATTAAAATTTATTTTTTAACTCACACATTAAAACTGTACATAGAGGCTGGAGAGATGGCTCAGTGGTTAAGAGCACTGACTGCTTTTTCAGAGGACCCAGGTTCAATTTCCAGTACCCACATGGCAGCTAATAACTGTCTATAACTTCAAGATCTGATACCCTCACACAGACATACATGCAGACAAAACACCAATGCACATAAAATAAAAATAAAATTTTTTTTGAAACTGTACATAATAATGAGGTGTCACGTGATGCTTTTGACACACAAATTCAGGTCACATTCCATCCCTCAATCATTTCTTTCTCCACTGCAGTAAAAACATATTTTTGCTCGAGCTTTTCCAAGTAGACCAGGCACTGTGCTTCCATCTAATAGTAATTTAACAACGATCCATCAGTCTCTGCCCACCCCTCTCCCTCACACAAATGTATTTGTTCAAAATTCTCTAAAAATAGCCCACACATTAGAATATTACTCAGCCATAAAAAAGAATGCCACTCTTAAACATGCTATTACATGAATGAAACTAAAAAAATGTTATCCTGACTGATAGAAATGGAAAACCATCTCATTTTTTATTCCGTTTATACAGAATGCTCCCAACAGGCAACTCTGCAAAGGTAGGAAGCAGACTGATGGTTACCAGAATTAGTGGGAATAAGGGATTGGGGGTAACCTGTAACAAGTATAAGGTCTTCTACTAGGTAATGAAAATGGCTGCTGAGCTTGCTGCCTACTAGAGAAAGTGTGAAGCTATAAACTAATATGGGGGCACATCTCAAATATGAAAAAACTTACAGGGGCCAGCAAAAGAGCTCAGAAGATAAAGACACTTGCCGCCAAGCCTGACAACCCAAGTTCCATCCCTGGGAAACACATAGTGGAAGGACAGAACCTACTTCCACAGGTTGTCCTCTGACCTCTGCACATGCCCCATGGCGTGCATACACACATACACATACACACATACACACACACACACACACACACACTATAATGAAAGTGCTCTAGTATAAAAGCCAATCTTGGCTAGCACCAGGGTCCACTGGATTGTAGATGTCATCCTGTCTCATCAGTCTGACCTTTCTTCCACTCATGTCTGCTCTCACTGCTCTAACTCCCTCTGTCAGGCCCAGAGTTCTATGCTCTCCAGGAAGTGAGGGTCACAGACAGTCATTGTAGTGGCATTCCTGCTGAGCTGCACCTGACCTGGCTCCAGAGCATAGCACCTAGCCCTATTCCATCTTTTGTTTAGCAGACACCTTTTGTTTCCCTTGCTGCCCTCTATGTGAATCCTGTCTTGGAGTTTCCCAAGGATACAAAGGCCTATGCAAAACTTGATTCAGGAAACCTGGAAAACCATGGTACCCGAGAAATCGAGGAATTTGCACTTGGCATTGTATTGTTGGGAGCCCCTTTCAGATTGTTTTGAGCATATGGAAATTAACTGTCTAAACTGTACTGGAGAGAAATAAAACTGCCCTAGGCAAAGGATTAGGCTTCGGTCCTTCGAGGCTGGACTTCCCTGCAGCCATGACAGGCTAAATTCATTCTTAAGATACCTCTGTGTCTTCATTCCACGGACCCGAGTGAACCCACACACTCGTGTAGCGACCACACAGCTATAAGTCATCATCTGTTACTGAACAACTACTAGGTTTTGGGTGCCACAGGCTGGGGAGCAAGGCAGGCCTGGAAGCCCTGGCATCAAGGACTCTGGAGTGGAGTTGGTAGTGCAGAGTGGCTGAGACTGGCACACGGTGGGGACCAGTGTTAGGGAATATTAGCATTCAGACCCACCCCTTGGGGACCCACCCAGCATCCTGACCATGTCATCTTACCTAAAGTCCCTTTTAAGAGAAAACCCCTCCCCCTTCTCTCTCTCTTCCTTCCTCTTTCCCTCTCTCTCCTTCCATGAGGCTGCATGCACCTCCACTTTCTCTCTTTCCCTCTCTTTTCCCTCTCTCTCTCTCCTTCTCTCTCTTCCCTCTCCCCTCCCCCTTCAATAATAAAACTTTCCTCATGGGTACCACCTGTATAGTGTAACTGGCTTTCCATCAGGCATCCTTGGCCGCTGCCCAGTGTGTCTACATGGCATGTCTCCCTCACTTGCCTCGGGTACCTTGGCTCAAACCCGCCAAGGCTGCCATGTGTAGTCTGAATGCTAACATTCCCTACCAACCAGGGACATTCTAGTAGATGGAGTCAGATTTCTGTCAGCATGATAGAACTGAAGCAATACAACTTTCAGTCATTCATTCATCCACCCACACACGGGTATCATGTAGATGCCATATGCAAGGCCCCTCTGCTCTGGAGACAGACATAACATGCCAAGCTCTGATCAGTAAAGTGCCACATAGTAGTCATTACCCCAGGGGCTGGTAATTACTCTGCAGAAGGAGGTCCAGGACAAATAAGAGGCAAGCAGCTCATAGATCACCAAGAGCTGAACTCTGGCTTAGAAAAGAGGAGCAAGTGACAGACACTAAGCTCTGGCCCCAGAACAAGAGTCAAGGCCTCCCACCTGTCTCCCATGACCATAGGTGAACACCACCCATCCTTGAAGCAGGAGCCTGCCAGTGGAAAGGCAGCACAGACCACATCTTTTCTCCTAATGCAGGCAGAGGCTGGGTACCTTTTCAGGGCCCAGGGCCATGCTAACAACTGGCCTCAACTGTTTCTTGACAAAAGGTTCAGCCAAAATGTTGGAATCCCAACATTTTCAGCCTTCCCAGCTGCTCTGACTTTAGGGTAAAAATCTCTCCACAGGCTCTTGTGTTGGGATACCTGCTCTCCAGCAGGTACCACTGTCTGGGGAGGACATGGAACCTTCAGGACACCAGGCCTGGCTGACAGATATCAGATTACAGAACAGGTCTTCCAGGTTATAACCTGACCCTGCGCCCTGATCCATCAAGTTGGGAGTAAGCCATGCTGAAAGCCAAGCTCCTAAGGCACTGCAGGTGCAACGCCATCCTAGGCACCACAGTGCACTGGTATCTGTGAGGCAAAGCTAAGCTCTCCTCCATTCAATTGCCTCTGTCAGAGATTTTTGTCACAGCAATTAAAAAGGTAACATATAGCGAACTCAGCCAGAAACTAAGGGGCAAGTTCAGAGGTCGAGAATCCTTCTCTCCAGTACTTTCTGGCTTTGGAATGGAGACAAGGGCAAAAGATCTTTGAAGGCTAGCATTTTCAGAAACAGGCTAGAAACTGCAGGTTCTGTCAAGGTTGCAGTAAACAAAGCTGAAAGGAGTTGGAGATCTGAAGAGCATTTCAACATCAGACATGGAGATGCAGAGTTTGGAGTTTGTTCAGCTAGTTTTTGATCTTGCTTTAGTCCAGCATTTCCTCACTGTGCTCACTTCCCTGTGTTTTGGAATGGTAATGTATATCCTGTGCTATTTTTATGTTGAAAGAATGTGATCTGCCTTTTGATTTTACAAAGGGATTATAGTTAAGAGATTGCCACGTCTCAGAAGAAACTTGGGACTTTGAAACAAGTTTGAGACTGTTATAGACTATGGGGACTTTTGAAGTTGAATTAAATGCATTTTGCATAATATTGTTACAAGTTTATGGGGGCCAGGGAGTAGAATGTGGTAGTATGAATGTAATTGGCCCTCATAATCTCAGGGAGTGGCACTATTAGGAGGTGTGGCTTTGTTGAAGTAGGTATGGCCTTGTTTGAGGAAGTGTGTCACTGTGGGGGTGGGCTTTGAGGTTTCCTATGCTCAGGATACCATTCAGTGTTTCTGTTGACTTCAGTTGCCTAGAAGATGTAGCACTCTCCACACTAGCACCATGTCTGCCTGCAAGCCACCCCACACTCCCCCTTATGATGATAATGGACTGAAACTGTAAGTGAGCCACCCCCCAGTTAAATGTTCTCTTTATAAAAGTTGCCCATGGTCATGGTGTCTTTTCACAGCAATAGTAACCCTAACCAAAACACAAGGGTTATAAAAAAAAATAAATTGTTCCAGGCCCATCTCATTCTTAGGGGAGCACAGCTCAGGTCAACCTTGTCACCCACCCCCATCAACCACACACCTAATTCTCAACAATAAAAACTTCTACAGTGCCCTCAATTACTGTGTGAAAGCAAAGGGAGTAAAATGCAAGGTGCTTTTGTGCCTGAAACAGGTATGGACCCACAGGAAGAGCCAGCTAACAGGGTGAGGAAGGATAGGGTGATTTGTCTGTGTCAGAAGACACTTTTTTTTTTTTTTTTTTTTTAAATTCAGAGTTGAAAATCAAACCCAGGGCATTGAGCATGCCAGGCTATATAGTGTAATTCTACTAGAACACATAAACATATTTTAAAGATTTATCTTATTTTATTTATCTGTGTGTGTTTCTCTCTGTGTATGTGCCACGTGTGTGTGAGTGCCCACAGGGACTAGAAGAGGGCGTAAGATCCCCTGGGATTGGAGTTCCCAGTGGTTGTTAGCAGCTCACTTTGGGTGCTAGGAACTGAACTCAGTCCTCTGGAAGAGCATCAAGTGTTCATAACTGCTAAGTCATCTCTCCAGCCCCCATAAAGGTATTTTTAAATACCTATAACCTTAGACACTGTTTTCTGAACATGCACAGAACAGTCTCTATAGTGGTATTTTATTTGTGCTGAAATGTGATTTTATTTGTATGTTAATAAATAAAGTTGCCTAGGGGTTAGAGCTATTAGCAAGCCATAGCGAAAGCCAGGGCGGTGGTGGTGCACGCCTTTAATCCCAGCACTTGGTAAGCAGAACTAGGTAGATCTCTGTGTGTTCAAGGATACAGCCAGCATTGGAGACACACGCCCTTAATCTCAATACCAAACATAGAGGACCTGGAGTGACCTACAGACAGGCAGTGACGAGACGGTCATGTGGTTGGGTTTACAACCAATGAGAAGGAAGAACAAGAACTCTTTATAAGACAAACGCACAGGAAGTAGCTCCCTTTTCAGAGAGGTCTCTTGGCAGGAGAGGCTAGCTGGCGGAAGGCGGGTAAGGCTCTTAGCTCTGACCTCTTGGGCTTTTATCTTTACATTGGCTCTGTGTTTCTTATTTAATAAAGCGGTTGGATACATCTACAAGTCTCTCTGGAGCAAAGGATTTGTCACAGCGGAGATGTGGGAGACAGCATGCATGTACACTTTAGAACTTCCTATATGAT
The DNA here is from genome assembly GCA_902168425.1 of Peromyscus attwateri. Taxonomy (NCBI): domain Eukaryota; kingdom Metazoa; phylum Chordata; class Mammalia; order Rodentia; family Cricetidae; genus Peromyscus; species Peromyscus attwateri. The sequence continues at coordinate 31,462 of CABHPP010109933.1, read as the reverse complement.
CTGGTAGCTACCATGAACAGCAGGGTACTGAGTGTTAGCCTTGGACCCTCTGAGGAATAGGGACAAGGTGTCCACAGATGTCCTCCCAGAGCTGACATTCCAGACACAGGCAATAAACAGAACTGTAATTTTAGAACATGTCTGGCAGTGCCACTGGACACATGGTCTTAGGCCACTGACAAGCCACAGTTTGCAATCATTTAGTAACAAGAAGACACTGATCCCCTGGCGTCTACCAGCTATGGCAACCAAGTATGCAGTTTAGTTCAGATAACATTGTGTGTGTTTGGACATACTTTTGTGCATGTGTTTGCATGTGTATGTGTGCATATAGAGGCCAGAACAATAACCTCAGTGGCCATTCTACTTGTTTGGTTGTTTAGTTTTGATTTTTTGTTTTGGTTTGGTTTTTCGAGACAGGGTTTCTCTGTTTAACAGCCCTAGCTGTCCTGGAACTCACTCTGTAGACCAGGCTGGCCTTGAACTCAGAGATGCATCCCCCTAGTGCTGGGATTAAAAGCATGCGTCACCACACCCAGATCAACTGCTAGTCTTTAGGCACCATCCACCTGAGATAGGCTCTGTCACTGGCCTTAACTCAGCCTGGCCAGGGAGCCCAGAATCTGCCTGTCTCTGCCTCCCCACCACTTCTGGCTCTGTTGTTGAACATAAGGTGCTGGAGATCAAACACAGGAACTCACTCTTATGAGATAAACCCTTCACTGCCGAGCCATCACCCCAGCCCTAGTATGCTTTCTTGTGAGACTTTCTCAATGAAGGAAGCTGAAGGCACAGGTTTCCATTCTGTAACAGCAGCTGGGCTGGTGATGTGGAGCTGCCAAGCATTGCAAATAAAGCAGGCTGAGGGTATCTGCCTTGGAGAGGAGTGATGGAGAAGTTTTTGCTCAAATGGCAATCTTTTGTCTGTCTGGTTAGCTTTGTAGTGATGGGGATGGAACCCAGGACATTATACCTAAGCAAATGCTATACCACTAAGCTAAACCCCAGCCCTGAACTAGCAGCCTTTGAAAAATATTTAGGTGCTGGCTCAATGGCAAAGGTACTTGCTGCCAAGCCTGACAAGCTCAGTTCAATCCCTGGAGCCTACAAGGTAGAAGGAGAAAACTCTAGATGTCCTCTGGCCTCTGCATGTGTGCCATAGCACTCATACCCCCTACACACGTGCACACAAATAAGTAAATTTGATTTTTAAATTTTCACAAATATTTAGGTTTAAAAACAGAAGACATAACAAACATCCCTCACAAAAATAACTGCCCCACTCACCAGAAAAGGTGTGCAGACCCAGGTGAATGTGCCCACAGCTGCCAGGTATGCAGATTTCTTTAGCACCTTCAGCTCCTCCTGCCTGATGTCCATGACCTTGTCCTGGAATGCCAACTCCCAGGCATATAGCTTAAGTACTTTGATCCCATTGAGGATCTCATTCATCAGCTTGATTCTGTTGTCTTTGCTCTTCATGTGTGCCACCTGCAGGGAAAGAGATCAGCAACCTGGGCCCTAGAGACATCTATAATTAGAAATGGCTCCTACCAGATATTGGGAAAGCTGGCCTTGGACCCCATGAGCCATAATGTCAGCTCCCAGACCATGGCAAAAAGACTCAGCCATTATAAAAGTTGAAACTTCTTCAAATCAGGTTGGATTCGACTGAGAGACCAACTCAGGGCTGAGAGATGGAAGTGAGACAAGGCCCCCAGGCAGTCAAAGAACAGGGAATGCCACCTCATGCTGCTGATCCAAACCAGGAGAGAATAAATTATTCCCCCTGTCCTTTTTACTCTCTTCTTCCCTCCTGTTCCTTCTCTTCTAGCATTCTTTTTTTCAGGGTCTTACTCTATAATCTCCCTGCCTCAGCTTCCCAAGTGCTAGACTGACAAGAGCACCACCACGCCTGGTGTTTTTTCTTTTTCTCATAACTGATTTCCAGCCACTCTCTGGTCATTAAAATACTGAAACATGCCAGGTCTGGCTGGCACTGGTTCTGACAAGCCATGACAAAGACATATAGTTATTAAATATTTAAAAACCATCTGGCACATCACCCTTGGCAGACAGTTTTCAAAGCATTTCATACACAGCCATGCCATGTTCAGCCAGGCTGGTGCCATGGTCACCCCTGGGTCACACATAGGGGAACCATACGCAACTAGACCTGAAAACAGAGATAGGAGCAGTTTTGGAGGTGAGCCACCCAGGGAAGCCTACTTATTCCAGGACAAAACCTGCCGACTGGCCCGCTCCAGGAAGTCAGCCTACAAGGCCACCATCCCATCATGGTCAGCCCGCTTGGAGGCCATCAGTGCAGCCAAGGACAGCACGCCCAACAACAGGGGGCAGAGAAACATGGGATGTGAATACCACATGATCCACACAGGAAGATAAAATCTTACCACCACAAATGTCCACTGGATTAAAAATACATGATAAAAGTATCACCAGTTTAATGTTTTCATGGGATTCCTGAGTATGCAAAGAAGCATGTCTCTGTTTCTGGTACCTTCTCTCTAGCTTGTTTCCTTCTGTTTGTTTTGTCCAATTTCAATGAGTTAGCTCTTAGTTTATCTTTATCTTTCATCATTATATTGTATTATATTTCCTGAGAAGCCTGTTTGTTTTCTAATGAGAGCCAGAAAGGGAGTAGATTCAATGGGAGGGGAGATAGGAAGGAACTGGAGGGGTACGGGGAAGAGAACTATATCAGGACATATTATATGAGGGGGAAAAATGTACTTTCAATAAAAGGAGGAAAAAAAGAACTATTAAAAAGAAGCACATCATTTTATACCAAGCCTAATTATACATATAATTATATTGTATGTGGAAAGCTCTAGAGGTAAAGTCAGGCATGATGGTGCAAGCTTGTAATCCTTGCGGTTTGAGACAGGAAGACTGAAAGTGAGGCCAGTCTGGGTTACAGGATAAAATCAAGACAAGGAAGGAAGGAATGGAGGGAAGGAGGAAGCGGGGGGTGGGCAGGCAGAAATTACAGCCAGGCAGTGGTGGTGCACACCTTTAATTCCAGCATTCAGGAGGCAGAGGCAGGCAGATCTCGGTGAGTTCTAGGCCAGCCTGGTACAAAGTATTTTAAGACACTTTTTAAAAAAGTGTCTCTCAAAATAAGAGTTAGCACTGTATATACATAAGTAACCACTACAAAAGAGGGAGGGAGGGAGATGGGCTTCCAGTCACTATGACAGAGTCTCTCTCTGCCTGCCTGCCTGCTCAGACCAGCTCTGGGGCATTGACCATGGCTGCCCCTTGGAAAACTTGCAGAAACTCCAAGACCAGGACACTCAGGGAAGTAATGTTGCTGTATTATGGAACCTATAATAGATGAGGCTGACCACCAGGAAACTGGGTGACCTTCATCTGGAAAGACCCAGGCCAGGGCTCAGGGTGAAGCCTCATGGAGATAGACATCCTACCTGGTAGGTCTTGGTCTTCATGGCCATCACAGCATTGAAGGGTACCATGAAGACCATCACAGCCACCCCAGCCAACACAGAAGGGCCCAGGTTCTAAGGAAAGACAGGTGATAATTAGTCACTTGGCAAACAGAAGAAAGCCCTGGTATTCTCACCATCTAATGTGGACTACACACTCCAGGTGGACCCACGAACCAAGTATGGTGCCAGTCATTTATTCCTTTTACCCAAAGATGGGACATCAAAAGTTTTCAGTTGGGGTCCTCCCAATCCTTTTAAGAATATGTAGGCAAACTATCCCTTATCCAAAGCTCTTAAAAACCAGGTAAGAAATGCAAATTTGACCTTTGGAATCTTAGAAAGGCCTTAAGGTGCTGGCTAGTTAACCTCCAGCCTGATGACTTAGTGCCAATCTGGATGGCTGGAAGGGTGGCTATAAGATTGGCTGGTGGCCTATGAACTGTGAACTGGTGGCTGTGGAGCCCCCATGGGACTGGACTAGGCCCTCTGGATATGGAAGATGGTTTTTTGGCTCGAACTGTTTGAGGGGCACCCAGGCAGGGGGATCGGGATCTGTCCCTGGTCTATGGGCAGGCTTCTGGAACCCAGTGCCTGTGGTGTGACACCTTGCACAGCCTTGGAAGGGGCTTAGACCTGCCTAGGCTCAGTGTGCTGGGATCTGCTGACTCCCCATGGGAGACCTCGATTTAGGGGACGTGGGGATGCGGGGTGGCTTGGGAAAGAGGGCTGGGGGTGGAAGGAGGGAAGAGGGGAGATCTGTGGATAGTATGTGGAGTAGAAAAATTCTTAATAAAGAAAATGAAAGAAAATAAATAAATAAATTAATTAATTAAAAAAAAGATTGGCTGGTGGCTGGCACTGTAAGACTTGAGTTTCAAAGGGGTTTCCTGTCACTCACAGAACAGGTAGAGAGGACTTGCTTCACCTCAGCCTGCACCAACAGTGTGGCTTGTGTGCCGCCTCCTTACTTCTACAAGGCATTTTGTACTTGCCATACACACAGATGAGCTGCAATAACCTATCTTCCCCAGTTCACAACTGTGACCTTGACTTGCTAGAGACTCAAATTTGTTGCTGTCTGCTCTTGCATGGGTGCCTTATCCTTGCTGAGTGTATGTGTGTACATGTGAGAATGTGCACGCATTCTCACACATGCAGGAGTTGACTCTGGTGTCTTCCTCAGTAACTTTTCACTTCATTTCTCGAGACAGGGTAGTTTCATGATCCTGGAGCTCATTTCTTCCCAATACTGGGATTACAAACATGTGCTGCAGGGCCCAGCTTTTTGCATGAGTAATAAGGATCCAAAGTCAGGCCTTCATGTTTGCACAGCTGGCCTTTTATGGATTAAGCCATCCCCCACCATCTCTGATGGTTTTCTATAATCAGCTCTGACTGGATTGTCCAACTAGGGAATCTGCAAACCTGGTATGGCTCTGGGGACCCTGATACAGTGCATGCCCCACACTTCATGACACTCCCAGCACAGGCTAGCAGAACATTCTATGATCAAATGCACTGATTTTTAAAAAAATGTTTATTATAATCATTTGCATATATACTTGTGCTTGTTGGGCAGGGTATGATACACAAGTGTGTGTGCATGGGGGTGGCCATACACAGGTTGAGTGTTCATGGGGGGTGGGGGTGCAGTATACAGGTATGTGTGTATGAAATCAAACTTGGGTGCCATTCCTCAGGATATCATCTGCCTCGATTTTGGCCTAGATTTTGGCTAGTCAGGCTAGGCTAACATGTCAATGAGCCCTAGAAATTTGTCTTTCTCTGTCTCAATTGCCACAATTCTTATATTATAGTTTTTTTGTTTTGTCTTGTTTGTTTGAGAGGGAGGGTCTGGGGGATCAAACTTGGGCCTTTGTGCTTACTTGGCAAGCACTTGTAGATTGATCCACCTCCCTAACTTTACAAATAAAAATTTTATGGGTTAATTCCACACTTACTGCTTTTAAAAAAAATGGATTTTATGTATGTGTGTGTGTGTGTATGTGTGTGTGTGTGTGTGTGTGTGTGTGTGTGTGTGTGTAAATGCCACATGTATACATGTGCCGGCCAGTGGAGGCCAGAATAAATCAGTTCCCCTGGAGCTAGAGTTACAAGCAATTGTGAGCTGCCTGACATGGGTGCTAGGAACCAAACTTGGATTCTGAAAGCAGCAAGCACTCCTAACCCCTGAGCTATCTCCCAGCCAAGTTATGAGTTTCTCTCTCTCTCTCTCCCCCCCCTCTCTCCCCCCCCCCCCCTCTCCCTCTCTCTCTCTCTCTCTCTCTCTCTCTCTCTCTCTCTCTCTCTCTCTGGATTTTCAAGACAGGATTTCTGTGTAGTTTTGGTGCCTGTCCTAGATCTCGCTCTATAGACCAGGCTGGCCTTGAACTCACAGAGGTCCGCCTGGCTCTGCCTCCCAAGTGCTGGGATTAAAGGCGTGTGTCACCACCGCCTGGCTAGGTTTCTCATACAATGTAAACATATTGGGAAATAAATTTTATAATAATTTTTGATATCTGCTTAGTCTCCCTGAGGATCACATGCTCATTTAGCCAATGGTCACAATTTGGGATACTGAAGACACACGCTGTTACAATAAATATTTCTTAGGTGGAGTGAGGGGAGGATGTGCCCAAGGTCATAGAACCCAGAATGGAAAAGACAGCCTGGTTCCAGGGCAGCCTCAGCAGCCACCATGTTAAACTGTGGGGTTGGTGATCTGAATAAGGAAATCCTGCTTTGATCTCAAGACAGCCTTACTGTACAGCCCAGACTAGCCTCCCTTAGATCCTTCTTTATGATTCACAAATAAAATATGGAGGCTTCTCAACATTTCAAATGGATTACAGTTCCTAGGAAAGGGCACACTCCACGGTATCCACTTGAAGATTTGTATTTATATTCTCTGTGTGGGGCTGGAGCCACAGTGCAGGGCTGCTCCCCAAGAGCCAGGTCCTGGGTCTGGTTTTTCTTTCTCAGCTACATCATCAAAACCATCTCACTCACCAATCATCTCCATCCATACAAAACAGTGGCACTGGTGAGGTGGCTCTGTGAGCAAGGATGTTTGCCACAGGAGGGCTGGGGAGATGGGGTCATAGGTTTGTCTGCAAGCCTCTTGCCACCAAGCCTGATAACCCTAGGTCCCATATGGTGGAAGGAGAGAACTGATGCTCACAAGTTGTCCCCTGACCTTCACATGAGCTGTGGCACACAAACACATACACAAATAAATATAATTTTTTTAAGTTTAAATGCAAACTCCATTCAACAGATGGAGTTGGTTTTTTGTTACTGCTGTTGTTGTTTTGGTTCTTTGGGGTTGGGGGAGTTGTTTGTTTTTGCTGGTGTGATCAGGTATAACACCCACCAGAGACATGGAGACTCTAACGCTATTCGTCCACAAGGGTGTCAAGGATAGTACACTATGAGGCCAAAAATCTACCTCAGAAGATCAAATCAGACACACTCCTATGCTAAGGATACCGGGACTCCCAGCTGGGGAGCTGGGTCAGTAGGTCACATGTTTGTCCTACATGCACGCATGTGGCCTGAGTTCATATCCTCAGAAACCATGTATGCACATCTGTAAACCCAGAGACCTACAGTGTGAGGGGAGGATGAGGTAGGAGTAACCTGGAAGTCTGAAGGTCAGTCAGCCTGGCACACAGAGCTGGGAACAACAGAGAGACCCTGCCTCAAACAAGGTAGAAAGGGAAGACCAACATTCAAAGTTATCCTCTAACCTCAAGTGTCAGATCTCGGTCCAGGAATGGATTTACATGAGAATTCTAAGAGCCTGTGAGAACACTCCAAGAAAATAAGACAAGACCCTTGTGACCTCAGTTTCCTGAAAATACGTAATTGTTCTTGGAATGTGTTTTTTTTAATCCTCCCAGGTGTAGTGGGTAGGTGTGAGTTTACTTCAGATTACTCATTATTGCTTGCTGAAGTTATTGGATTAAATATTTAAATTATCACTTATATGCCTCTATGGAAAAACATGTTTTTGCCACTTGTAGTTTGTCCTTGTGATTGTACAGCTTGAACTCATGAAAACTTTACTCACGTGACTTTTCTTAATCCTCAGGATATAATTTGTCTGGGCCTCTGAATAAAGTTGGCTATTGCATGAGACTTTAGTTTACCTCATTTATTGGTTCCATTTTCCCAGGTCCCATTGCCTCTAGAGCCATGACACTCAAGCCAGGGTGCCCACACTCACACATGTGAATGTGCACACATGTCTGCACTGGGAGGTGACCCACCAAAGATGGGTTAAGAATCATCAACTGGGAGTAAGGAGGGCAGTTCCTTCAGCTGTAGATGGAGCTCAGTGGTAAAGCACTTGCCTAGCATGCAAAGGGGCCCCAAGTTGCATCCTCAGTACTGGGACAGAGAAAAAAAAAAAAGGAAAAAAAGAGAAAGAATTCCTGTGGGAATGGACAGAGCATGTGCTGTTTCTGGCTTACCACCTTCTCAGTCTTGGAGCTACTCATGGCCCAGCAGAAAGATTATCACATCTTTTTGCAACAGAGGGGACTCATGACTGAGGGTGGCCAATCAGACTGAGCTAGTTAATCACAGTGCCCCAGGAGAGACCCATGGAGGCAATGAATGTCATCAGCTCTTAAAGATGACACAAGGCCATTATCAATGAAGCCAACTAAAGAAAGCAGGGCCAAGAAATAACAAGAAAGAAACTGAGTCCTCTAAACATGGCAGGACTGTTTAGGTATGAGTACTCCTCTCCCCAAATTCCTCTTGTCTGTTGAAGCTAAGATGGATTTCTATTCCTTACAATGAAAAACTCTTGGCCAATATACTTAGGTTCAATAAATACGCTTGTTTCACATTTGAGGGGGTACAGTGGGAGAAAGTTGGTGGTTTAACTATATATAAGGTTGTTAATTACATATACTTCATGAAAAGATTATCATGATCATGGTGATGCATGTCTATAATCTCAGCACTGTGAAGGCAGAGGCAAGAGGATCTCTGAGTTTGAGGACAGCCTAGTAGACATAGCAAGTTCCAGGGCAGCAAGGACTACATAGTGAGACCCTGTCTCAAAAGGAAAACAAAAACAAAAAAACCTGGATGTGGCAGTATCCATCTGTCATCCCAATGCTGGGGTAGGGGAAAACAGAGACAAAAACTGGAGCTCATCGGCCAATTACCCTAACTAAATCAGTGAGCTCCAGGCTCAGTGAGAGATACTCTCTCAAAAAATAAGGTGGAGAGAGATTGGGGAGGACACTTGAGGTCCACTTCTGAATCCTGTGTGCACAGGTGTGCATTCATGCCCGCCTGCCTGCCTGCCTGCCTGCCTACACTCACACAGAAATGACAGTGCATATATACCAAGCCACCAAATAGAACTTATCCCTGATGACACAAGGAAAGAATAAAATAACCAGAAACTGGTCAATGGACCAGAAAATAAAATGTAAATAACAGCAAGAAATGTTCTTTCCCATCCATGTCCTCCCTGTCAGTGTCTAGACAAGGCCAGCCCTCCCTGCACAAGAAGGAGACCAAGAGCAAACACACACCAGCCACAGAAGCCAGAGGGCTAGGATGACTTGCAGAGGGGCTGACCAAACCATGTTAATGTATGTAGCCAAGTCCATGAAGCGTTGGGCATCCACAGACATGAGGTTGACGATCTCCCCAACCGTAGAAGACTTCCTAGCTGAATTGGTGATCACAAGAGCCTGTGGGATACAGGAGAGGGGAAGAGTTGAACAAGGCAAAGAGTTGCGGACTCTCCCCAGACCCTGGACAAGACTCTGGACAGTGGTTTTCTCTTCCCCATCCTGAGCTGTTCTAGGCACTTTCTAAACCATGGCCTTGCACATTTCAGTGCATTTCAGCAGGCATGTCACCTGGGGGTAGAACCCTGTGGTTTCTTGATCAGCAGGTCTGTGGTAGGCTAGGATTCTGGATTTCTAAGAAGCTCGAAGGTCATGAAAATGTTGCTGGCCCCAGATCCCAACAAAAGGTTCTCAGCCTTGGCACTCTAACAATGGGAGCTAGAAAATGCTTTGTTTGGCCAGTCTGCATACTGACTGCAAGACAGTCTCTGGCCTCTACTCAGAAAATTGTGATACCAAGTCATGATACCTAAAGTGTCTTGAGGTGTCAGGGGCAAGGGACTCTAGTGGAGAGATCCATTCGGACATTTATTCTCAAGCATGGTTGTACACAATCATCTGGAGAGTCTTAAAAAATACACCTGTGCCACTGAGCACAACAAGCTTGACTTCAATATCCCACTGGTCTGGGCTGCAGCCTATGCACCAGGACTCAAGCTAACAGGCGAGTGTAACAGGGGGTAGGAAACACTAGGAAAGCCAATTCTCTTGCCAGCCTGTGAGTCAGGTGGTAGTACTACCTCAGAGGCCAGGGCATGAGTATGCTGGAAGATCACTAAGTCTCTCTAAGTTACCTGTTTTCTAAGGAGAGAGAGAGAAAGGGTGTGGATTTGGGTAGACAGGGGGGATCAGAGAGGAATTGGAGGAGGGGAAACCTTGATCAGAATATATTGTATAAAAAAATCTATTTTCAATAAAAATTAAAATTATGGGAAAAAAACTGAACAAAAAAAAAGTAGAAGTGGGGCCATGGCTCTGGGATAGTCCCTGCCAATCATGTGCACCTCCAGCATGGCATTTAAAAATATTTAAAGCTTGTCCTCCTCTGTTCAAGAATCACACTACCTCTTCAGCTCAAATCTAGGGTGAGAATGAAGGCAAACCCAGGAATAAACTAGAATAAAGATTTAACATAGATTGCTTTGTCTTTAAAAAATAAAATAAAAATAAAAAACTGCACACATGTGGAGGTCAAGTGTTGTCCTAGCCTTCCAGCTTATTTGAGACAGGATCTCATCACTACTGTACCCCAGGATACCTCGTTCAGGAGCTTCTAGGGACTCTCCTGTCTCGACCTCCTAGCTCGCTGTTGGGTGTATAGACATGTACTACCATGCCAACTTTACATGGTTCTGGGGCTCTGAACTCAGGCCGTCAGGCTTGCACCTTACCTAGTGAGCCATCTCTTCAGCCCCGTACTTGGATCTCCACCCATGACTTCATAAAGATAGCCAAGATAGCACAGGCAGCATGTGGGTTTACTAGCGTCCCACACATCAGCCACTGAGAACAACTTTGTTAAGGGACAAAGCTTGATGGGGGCTATCCTTGGCCGCATGGTACCCGTAGCCCCCATTTCTTTGCTGAGGATGCTGGGCTGGAACTCTCCACACAGGTCCTGGGGAGTCCCAGCTCAGCCATCCTGGATTCTGAGGTCATAGGATTTGGTGTGGTGCCCGGCCTACCTTGCGGTAGACAGCGCCCACCACAGCCGTCTTGATGCGCATGCCACTGATGAAGCAGATGTGAAAGTACTGGTGTAGAACCAATGTCTGCAGACAGGCACTGACGAACAGGAGTGCCGTGTAGAAGTAGCCCTGCCAGTCGGGGGCCTCCCTGTCATTCACAAAGTTGATAATCAATCTGTTGGAGGGAGGAGGAATGTGAGTGTGATACATACATCAAGATGAAGTACTTCCAAGTCACCATAATAATTTCCACCTGAGCCACAGGAAGTCAGACAACACTTTACCTCAAAGAGGTGATATGACTGCCAGGTGCCAGCCTCTCACAACAGGGACCTCTACCTTAGGATCAGCACACTGATAAATCTGTCTCCCACTAGCAAGGTCAAAGAGAGCACACTGGGACCAAGGTGATGGAGAGAGACATGAAAGAGCCCCCTTGATATCTTCTTGGTTTCCAATTTGCAGAAGCTCAAGAAATCTACCTACACATCCTTGCTCTAGACAACCCCATAGTCTTTTTTTTTCTTTTTCTTTTTTTTTCTTTTTTTTTTTTTTGAGACAGGGTTTCTCTGTGTAGCTTTGTGTGTTTCCTGGATCTCACTCTATAGCCCAGGTTGGCCTTGAACTCACAGAGATCCGCCTGCCTCTGCCTCCCGAGTACTGGGATTAAAGGCGTGCGCCACCACAGCCCGGCTCCCCATATTCTCCCAATGGAGATTGGATTCAGGAGGCTTCTGTGACTTGCAAGTGGCTACAACTCAGATGCTAATTAAATGAAGCTGGGGAAGGTGAAGGGTAGTGAGTAACAAGCCTACTCCTGCACATGGCAGAACCACCCAGGAAGTCAAGCAGAGCCAGGCAGTCAGGCAAGAGTTCTTACTTCAAGATCTCAGGGCCGGCAAACATCATCAGATCATGAAGGGCCTTGAACAGGAAGCTCATGAGGAAGTAGGGCCCAAAGGTCTTGTATAACACCTTGAACAGAGAGGGGTCCTGGTCCTTCTGGGGGGACTTGACAATCAGCGCCTCGACCTCCTCATTCACATCCAACTGGGAACTTCCCTTGGCCTTGCTGGGGTCTTTGGGAGATGCATACACAATCCGCACAGGCTGCCTATAACACGAGGATGGTAAATTATTGGGTCCGCCAGAGAGGAAACCCACAGTCAAGACTGTTAAGAGCAGAATCCAAGACAAGTCACCATAGAGAGGCAGCTTAATGTAGTAGGTATGACCCTGGGACTGAGGAGACCTGGGTCCTGCCTGGGCCATCTGCTGGCTGCAACTGCAGGTACATTAAGTTCATTTCCTCTTTTGCAAAACAGGGCTCATCATAAGCCAGGTTGTGGCAGTGTATGACTGGGGAAGCTGAGACAGAGGAGGCTTTGAGGCAAAAAAATGAGCAGCACAGTGAGGCTCTGTCTAAATAAATTAAAAGTCCTGCCTACCTCTACCTCATGGGGTGGTTGTACAAACTGAGTGAGTGGACATAACTGAAAGGCTTGGTAGTATGGCAGTCCCAAGCTCATGTCAGACACACAATTCCTTTCAGAAGCTCAACTGGCTGCTTCACAGGAAGTGATGGATCAGTTCTAAAATCTATAATGGGAACTCGAGACTCAGATAAGCTAAAACCACCCCGAAAGAAAAGAATGAAGCCGAACCTCATACTGTACAATTTCAAATTTTACTGTGAAGTAACTAACAGATGTCAAGAAAGACACAAGGAAGCTACACAGGGGCCAGTGTAGTAGAAGTAAAGGCCCCAAATTAAAGATCCACGAGCAGGCTGGGCGGTGGTGGCGCACGCCTTTAATCCCAACACTCAGGAGGCAGAGGCAGGCAGGTCTCTGTGAGTTCAAGGCCAACATGGTCTACAGAGTGAGTTCCAGGACAGCCAAGGCTACACAGAGAAACCTTGTCTGGAAAAACCCAGGAGAAAAAAAAAAAAATCCAGAAGCAGGCGATTTCTGTCAAGGGACAAAAGAGTCTTTTCAAAAACTGGTGATGAGCCAAGCAAGGTGGCTCATGCCTACAATCTTAGCACTTGGGAACTGAATAGAAAGACAGCCTAGGTTACATGGTAAGGACCTCTTTTCAAACAAAGCAAAACAAAAGAATAGTGGGAGGAAACTAGATAGCCACATGCAGAGAATAAGCTAGACCAAAAATTAAAGATTTTTTTTTAATTTACACATATGTGCATTTGCCTACATGAGTTTATGTGCACCATGTGAGTGCAGGTACCTGTGCAAGCCAGAAATGGGAGTTAGATAATGAGGAACTGGGTGGTGTGAGCTACCTGATGTGAGTGCTGGGAACCAAATCTTGGTCCTCTGTAATGGCAGTACAAGCCATTTCTCCAGACCCACAGAAATGCACTGAGAATGGACCCAACTTACACACACAGAAGCTAAGAACTAAGATCATGGTTTGCATAGTCCCAGCACTTGGCAGATGGAGGCAAGAAGAATCTTCAAGTTCAAGGTCATCTTCAGCTACATAGGAAAGAAAATATCAGCCTAGATATGGTCATGTGCCAAAACAGCTACATAAGCTTTCAAGCAGCTTTGTTTCATGGGTCTAAGTCCTCATCAGGTGGTCACAGTGACTCAGCCCAGTGACCATCCTGTGCAGTGCTGTAGTTCTGCCCTGTCCTACATAGGCCAGTCCTGAATGAAGACAAACACCCCAGGAGGCAGTCACACAAGTAAAATGCCAGTCCAAAGTCACCTAAGTCTAGAATCTTCCCTCCATTCTGCAAACACAAGTCTATACAGACTATATTCTTACACATTTAAATATTCAGTATCCTCTTATCCATGGATATTATTGGATAAAAGTTTAACCTACAAGTCAACCAAAAATTAAAAAAAAAGAAACATTTACAATAAAAATGACACAATATGAGTATGTTTTGTTACTCTTGAAACACTTTCTTATGCTGTCCTCATCCTTCTTGTGATACTAAGAGAGGACAGATGAAGTAGGGCAAATGACAGGCACTGTGATGTAGCTTTAGGCTGCTACCTAAAGATTACTTGACCATAAGCACCACCAATCTGATAACCAAGATGACTGCTGAGTGGGTAGTGTGTACAGTGTAAACACAGTAGACAAAAGAACAGTTCCTACCCAGGGTGACAGAGTAGGATGGAATAAGAATAGTGCATAATTTAAACCTTAGGAATGGAATTTTAGATTTAACATTTTCATATCATGTTTGATCACAGGTAACTAAAACTATAGGTATGGGAAGATCATACCTCAGTCTTTTCAACCATCACCTGTTACAGCAATTAATAGCTACTTCATTTTGTTTCACACTACCTATTTTTAGATAAGCTGTCCTTTACAAATTTCTCCCTGGTGAAGTTACTGTTTCCTTTTGCCTGGTGCTGTGACTTCTAAACCAGCAGCAACAACAAAAACCTTATGACAGCTGACACATGAGCTGTTACAGTCAATTATTACGGGAGAAAGGGGTGAAAAAGAACAATGTCTGGTCCCCAAACCTCCTAAAAGAATGCTTTTCATTTGTCAGAACATGGAATATCAATGGTCTTTAAATAAGATCAAAGTTCAGGGCTAAGGACTTGCTCATCTGTTCTAAAATTAAAAAAATATATATTTAGCTTGCCTGAAAATAATGTGTTCACCTAAAGAATTAGAAACTGACTCAGGAGACAAAGTCATTGGTAATCTGGGGAATGGTCCAATTGAGAAGGTAAATACCCCATAAATGACATCAAGCCTAGATGTGGAACTCAATCCCTCTCTATAAGAGCTCTCTGAGCCATGAGTTCCCCAAGATGGAGCTTGAAGGCTGACAGCTCTTCCATCTTCTCAAGATATCCTGAATAAACCTGAAGTCCTATGAGTTGTCCAGCATGGGTGCAGGGAAACAAACTAGAAACCTTTGGAAGAGCTTCAGGTACTTTCTCTGAGCCATCTCTCCAGCCCTGATTTTCTTTTAATTAGATACACTGGAGCATTGCTGGTACATCCTCCATCTTGTTCAAGTCCCTTTAAAGGCATCAAATACTGGGGGGACGACTATCTGTTTGTTCACTTTTTCACTTAGAATAATAACTTTGTGCTTCCTCCCTCTGCTCTGAGCAGTGATTCCAACTTCTGCTTACATTCTAATGGGTGTTTGGGGTTGATTCTGTTTTGGGCTATCACTCACAAGGCAGCTACAAGTATGCACAAGCCTTTTAGAATCTAAGTTTCCCGTTCTGTTGGGCATCTACCTAGGAACAGAATGACAACAGGTAAGTGACTACATTTAATTCAAAAACAAAACAAAACACCACCAAACTCTTTTCCACAGCCACTGAACCACTTGATATTCATGCCAACAGGAAACATGATCCAAAGCAGCCTCACTGTAAGAGGAGCACAGGGGGAAGAGGACACAAAATATTATCATACACAAAGGAAGAAGCACTGGGCCAGAAACAAAGGAGGATTAGGAGGCAAGGCAGACCAAATTTCCACAGGAGCCCCTCAGGGCCAAGAAACCAAGGCAGGCTTCCCAGCCCATGCCTCTCTCACCACTTCCCTGGACAAGCAGAACACCCTGCTGCCCAGAATCTATCTCAGCTTACACCTTTTCTCTGGATAAGTGGCCCTGCCAAGTTCCGGCCCAACAAGATTTGCTCCCTGCTCCTTCCTACACCTCCCTATCCACAGGTGTAAAATGTGCTCACACTTCTAGGAAAAAGAGCAAGTGATTCCTCACCAAGATGAACATCCCTAAAGGTCAGGGTCTTCATGGAGTCAGTCTCTGGGTGACAGCTTTCAAGCCTAGTGGGCCAGTTCCTGCCACACCCTCTCCAGCAAAACAGAAGTGCCCAGGCCAAATCTGCCTCAGATGAGTAAACACAACTTTCCTAGAAAAGTTGCCCAGGGTTGATCCAGCACTAAAGCATGGCCCATCAGATGACATTTATCTTATGAGCAGAACAGAAAACCTTGAGAAGAAGAATGGAGACTCAGTGCCAATGAGTTGGCTCAGTGGCACCTACTGTCCACCCTGACAGCCTGAGTTCAATCCTCAGGACCCACATAACAGAGGGTGAGAACCAACTCCCATAAGTTGTCCTTTGACCTCCATACATGCATGCTATGGCAAATGCACACCCACACATGTACACATAAATAAATATAAATATAATAATAAAAAAAAAAGCCATTCAATCCAGCAAGAACATTCAAGACACCAGAAAGATGTTCAGAGGGAAAGGTTAAAGAGAGACTGAGTAAGGAGGGCAAAGCCCAAGCCCCAGCACACACAGCTGAGGGCTGTGACCAGCAGAATCAACTTCCAGCTTAGCAGATGGCCTCCTCTCTCCTTTTGGAGAGCTAATCAATCAGTGATGTCAAGATATAACTTACAGACAATACAGGAGGGAGCTGCTGGGATCTGCCTTTGACGTTACACACTTCCACTCATCTGATAGATGAGAAACTTCAACCTAGAGAGTTGATACAGTTTCCCCAGAACCAAGAAACTTAAGAGATTCAGGCCACAGTGACTAAGGGAGGTAACAGGTCAGCCTAGGCCACATCTGCCTCATCTGGGAGAACACAGAAACATGACACCCACCTCCTTGACTTAGCACATTCCTTCTTCCAGTTATTTACCAGCACAGGTACGACTTCTTCTGATGTATCCTCCTTATTTAGTGACCAGAGGTCACTGCTCTCCAGGGGCTGGCGGTAGCCCTGCACCATCATCCTGGGAGCAAGGCACAAAGGGAGACACAGTGAGCATTGAAAGAAGAGTGCGGTGGGACTCCCCTCACACACCTTCTGTCACTGTCCAGGCATGACTGGAAAAATCTGAGGATGAGTGGATATGAAGGCGTATTACCTAATTATGGCTAACTCTACTATGTCTTTTAGGGAAATGAGCCCATCTTGACAGACAGGTGAACCATGTGTTTAGAAAGAAATAGCTGGGTATTTTTAATTATTGTTCTGCTTTGTAAGTTTTATTTTTAATTATTTTATTTTCAAACAGGGCCTCATGTAACCCAGACTGGCCCCAAGTGCTCTATGTAGCCAAGGATAACCTTGAATCTGTTTTTCTTGCATCCTATGAAAATATTAGCAAATTCTCGGTGTTTTCTTGTCATTGATCATGTATATTGTTCTTACGTATTTCCTATGATGTACACATATGACTTTACTGTAAGCTAGGGGACAACAACAACAACAGCAGTCACTGCTCTGCATCTGTGGGTTTGGAAAACTTTTGTCTCAAGTTATTCCTTAAGCAGTAGAGCACAGCAGCTATTTACACTGCATTAGGGGTCATGCAGCATCTAGAGATGATTCAGAATACAAGGCAGATGTGGTTAAATATTACTCTGCTTTATATGGAGGGCTGAGCATCAATCAGAAAGTGTAGTATCTGTATACTTTTCTGGAACCAAGCCTGCTAGGATACCACATTAAATAGTTAGAAAACCCTTCAACCCAAAGGCAAGCCTATACCAGAGACTAAAGGGGCTCACAGCCCATGTATTTATCACATAAAATTGGAGGCTACTTTGTGACCTCAAGATACAACTTGCAGACAGTACAGGAGGGAATTACAGGCAGCTGAGCTGCGCAGAAGCATTCGTACGCCCACTGCATTCATGCCCCACTACCTACCCCATCTGGAAGCCCAGCCTTACCCTGTAATCCACCAGAAAGTGATCCTGGAAAGGAAAGAGGCGCTGGATTCTGGGCACGGATTCTAGGAGATAGAAGGCACAGGGGAGGGAGGATAAGGGAAACCCAAAGTTAACTTTTCACATTTGGGAGAGCTAGGTAGAGCTGACCATCCTTCCTTCAAAGGCCCATGGCCCACGCCCTCAAACTTCTGCACCCCACATAGGCTGCTCTCTTGAGCCACAGGAAAAAGACCAGAGCTCATCCCTCCAGTTACACCCAACAAATGTTTCCTGTGTACCTACTATGTGTAAACATTATACAAACCTATCTCCACTTACATTTCCATAGCAACCCCATGACCTTTTGTTAACATCGGCCCCACTTCATTCATCCATTCAACAATATTTTATGAGCACCTACGATATGCACTCTATAAAGTACTATGGACCTCAACCTTGTGAGGTGGTGTTATTATCACTGTCCCCACTTTACACATCCATTTATTGAGCAAATTTGTATTAAGCATCTACTTTGCACCAGGCACTCTCTACAAAGGGTGCACACTTTTGTGTTGCATTGCTGTCAAGCAAGTCCAGGACCTTGCACATGCTAGGCAAGTGTTCTCTGAGCTACACTCTCAGCCCAGATTTTACTGTTTTATGGCCCTGTGGACTGTCTAAACACTGTCCTATTATTATCTCACTTCCTTCACCCACCCAGATGATATTCCTCAACATTTACCATGTGCCAAGAAACATACACAAATATAAACAAAGAGATAACCCATATACACCTGGAGGTACAGTTACCCTGCTCTACAAGCTGTCCACACACTCATCCAAGAATACCCTCCAAGGCAGGGTTAAGTGTTACCCCCATTTTGCAGTTAAATGAGAATAGAGGCAACATAGCCTGTCTGAGCTACTATATCTAAAAAAAATGGCAGGGTATGTGAGTCAAATAGTGAGGCTCTAGAGACAGAACGACAATCATCAAATGACTATACAAATGAAAAAAAAAAAAGGTAAAACTTAATTACAACCAGTGTCTAAAATGTAGGTAGATATGACCACTGAGCTCACATACAGCAACAAGGACTGGTTCAGGAGGCTCGGAGAAGGCCTCTCTGAGGAAGGCCAGAATTTGAAGAGGGAATAGAAGGCAACTATGTCAAGAGCAAAAGCAAGGCATTCCTGACAGAAAGCAATGTGTGCAGACACCCAGGAGTATGGAGAAGTACAGCATACCCAGGGACCCAGAAGGGACTTAAGCCTACAGCAGAAGGCTAGGCATAGCTCAGCGGCAAAACCCTTGTCTAGACTATGGAGAGCCCTGGGATCAACAGCAGGCAGGAGAAGTGAAAGCAGTCTATGATGGAGGCTGTACGGTCTACACAGGAGGTCAGGCTAGGAATGTTGAGTTCTTACAGGCATCTCATACAGGAGCTGTAGAGATTTTGAGCCAGCCATCAGAGAATCTCTTTCTCAGAGGCAGAAGGCCAGCTCAACAGCAGGTGGAGATACCAGCACAGAGCTCAAGAAGTCCAGCATTTAACATGTGCACATCAAGATCTCAATCTAAAACAGCCTCTGTGAAGGGACAGCAAGGGTTCTCTACAACCAAGAATGCTGCTTGCAGCCTCAGAGTTTTATAGAGAGAGCAGAGGAGACAGCCCAGTCTAATGATGAGTTTCCCATCCAGTCTGTAGATCCTAGTTCCACTTCCACAATTCCAGAAGAAGCTGATTTAGGGTAAAATCAGGGTATCAACATTTGTTTCTGTTTGAAACTTCCAAATTATTCTTGGCAAAGTCACTGGGCAGGAAACACACAAGGTAAGGTCAGAACATGGTTAAACTCCATAGCCACTAGTCCAAAGGTGAACAGGAAAGTTCAAAGCCCTAAAAGCAGCCAGAAGGGGCCCTATCTGGCCAAAAGGGTGAGTTAGAAAAATGGTGTTCTTTAGCCAGGCAGTGGTAGTGCACACCTTTAATCCCAGCACTTGGGATGCAGAGGCAGGAGGATCTCTGAGTTTGAGGCCAGCCGGGTCTACAGAGTGAATTCCAGGACAGCCAGGGCTACACAGAGAAATGTTGTCTCAGAAAACCAAAAAGAAAAAGACTACAGAGCAAGATCCAGAACAGGCACCAAAACTATACAGAGAGAACCTGTCTCAAAAAAAAAAAAAAAGAAAAAAAAAAAAGAAAAAGAAAAACAGTGTTTCAAAATACACCAAAATATGTGCCATACACCGATTGATATGGATACTGAAAAGACGCTTAGTGACCCAAGCCATTGTTCTGTTACACAGAATAAATGGGAAGAAACAAGAATTTCCTTTCCCTTTTCTAAACAAACCCCACACCAGGGCAGTCAAAGAGAAGAGAGAAATTGCAGCTAATAAATGAAGGAATAAACCCATCTAATGACATGATGGTTTATTTTGCAACCACAATGGCTTGCTGCAATATTTGATGATGTTAAAAGAATTGTCGGCCGGGCGTTGGTGGCGCACGCCTTTAATCCCAGCACTC
This sequence comes from Peromyscus attwateri, assembly GCA_902168425.1. Classification (NCBI taxonomy): domain Eukaryota; kingdom Metazoa; phylum Chordata; class Mammalia; order Rodentia; family Cricetidae; genus Peromyscus; species Peromyscus attwateri. The sequence continues at coordinate 11,442 of CABHPP010109933.1, read as the reverse complement.
GGGAGGCAGAGCCAGGCGGATCTCTGTGAGTTCGAGGCCAGCCTGGGCTACCAAGTGAGCTCCAGGAAAGGCGCAAAGCTACACAGAGAAACCCTGTCTCGAAAAACCAAAAAAAAAAAAAAAAGAATTGTCATGAGTGATATTGAGCCAGATAATGGCCATGTTTTTTTAAATCCTTATCTCTTAAATATTATTACTGGGTATAGATGAAATGGTACTGTGGTGGCTGGAAAGAAGGGAGTGACGCGAGTGGGAGGTGTGGTTGTTGGAGTAGGTGTGGCCTTGTTGGAGGAAGCATGTCACTGGGGGGGGAAAGACTCTGAGGTCTTCTATGCTCAAGATAACGCCCAACATCTCAGACCACTTCCTGTTGTCTGTCGGTCAAGATGTAGGACTCTCAGCTACTTCTCTAGCACCATGTCTGCCTGCATGCCACCATGTCCCACCATGATGATGATAATGGACTAGACCTCTGTAAATGTAAGCCTTTTACATTTAAATGTTTTTTGTTTATTTTTTAATAATTTAAAACAAAAAACAGGAATGGGGAGGGGTGCCTGCCTAGCATGTAGTCACATGGGTCACATTAATAAAACTAGGCATGTTAGTGAATGCCTGTAATCCCAGCACTCTGGAAGCAAGAGACAGGGGGTCAGAAATTCTAGGTTGTCCTTAGCAGCTACAAAGTGAGTTCCAGGGCAGTATAGACAGAAGATACTGTCTCAACAAAAAGACAGAAAGAAAATCCATCCCCCTAAGCAATACATGTGAAAGTGCTTGCCCAGATGTCTTGGGGATAAAAGCCACTACACCACAACCAAGTTTACATAAAATGTAAAGATGCCACCATCCAGACCAAGAGAGGCCTTGAGACATGGCAGGCTCCCTGCCCCATTGCTCACCAGCTCACCCAAGAGGCATCTGCCCAGAGCAGGTGTTCAGTCCCCACCCTAGCTCAACCTAATCAGGAGTGGTAGGTGAGACCCTGGCATAGGCAAAACAAATCCCTTTCAAGCTAAGGCAGCTGCTGTCAATCTGGGTTCAGATCATAGTCCCATGGGGTTCTAGATGTGTAACTTCCGTGGCACATCTCTCCTCAGCATTCAAACGTTGAAAGTCAGAGTCTTGCTGTTTAGTCAACCACAAAGGAACCCCCAATGCTAGAAGAACCACATGAGGCCCACAGGGCTGTGTGTAAGATGGATTTCTCTAGCTAAGGCAGCAACACCACTCCTGGAGGAAGTAGAGATGTCTTCCTTGTTGGCTTCAAAAAAAAAAAAAAAAAAATTCACTGTGATCAATAGAGTACCCTGCCTGAGAGGGTACAGCCAGGTTCACACATGGGGGAATGGGGGGAATCAGTCACTTGCTCTTCCCTGCAAGCCCACAGCCCATCCAGGGCAAAAGACTAAGGTATTTGATGGGGAGAGGGAAGTTCACTGTAGGAAGTGACTCCTTTATCTCTTGGGTAAATATTTATGGAGGAGGGACTTGCTTCTATGCCAAGATGAAGGCTAATGCTGAAGATAGGGCTGGGAGGGAGACAGCAAGGTCCCTGACCCCATGAAGCTTCCTCCTTGGGGAGGACACAGACAGTGAAAAAAAAAAACAATATGAAAGTAGCAAGCTGGGTGTGGCCTGTCATCCCAACACTCAGGAGGTAAAGGCAAAGGGATCAGTGGTTCAGGGTCATCCTTAATACATAATTGGTTGGAGGCCAGACCTTACCTCAAAGAAACAGAAAAAGCAAGGGCTTTAGAGTTGGATAAGAGCATTTGTTGTTCTTCCAGAAGACCCAGGGTTCAGTTCCCAGCACCCACATGGTGACTTACAACATCCCTAACCTCCGTTCCAGGGGATCTGACCTCTTCAGACCCCCACAGGCATGAGGTACACACATAGTGGACATACATACATGCAAGCAAAACACTCATACACACAAAATAAAATAAATATATCTAAAAACATTTTTAAAGAGAAAGAAGGATGGGTGAAGAGGAAAAGAAGGCAGAGGGTCGGGGGAGAAGTGGAAGGAGTAAAAGGAGGCAGTGGCAAGACATGACCAGGAACAGGCTCTTGCCCTGAAAGCCTGGTGAGCTGACTTCTGCTGTAGGATGGTCCTTCTGTACTCTGTGAATATGTGTTGCTACTATTGGTTAATAAAGAAGCTGTTTTGGCATATGGCAACACAGGATATAGTCAGGTGGGAAATCCAAGAGAGATGCAGACTTCAATCCCCAGAACCCATATAAGGGTAAAAGAGAACCAATGCATTCCTGTGAACTCCAAATACTCCCCATGGCATGTGTATCTATCTCCCAGTGCATAATAATAAAAGTCTGCAAGGAGGAGGATGATAAACAAGGAATTGTATGTGAAGCAGTGGGTGGCCTGAGTCCCAATGCATAGGAGGGAAGGTCTGAGTCCCAGTGCTTAGGAAAGATGACTAAGTATTGGCTTCATTTAAGAGCTGGGGGATGTCAGGCAACTTCCTTGAAGGTGACTAAATGAGGTAAAACAAGATAGCTACTTAGAACAGGGCCCAGGGCAGACGAAAGTATGAACTATGCTACCCCAAGCACTGAGACAGATGCTTTATCCATCAGAAGTGGTAAACTATGACCTGCAGGCTGGTTGTTTGTAAAGAACATAGCCTGAGGCTGCTGTGGCACTTTAAAAAACAGAGAATGGGAAGAAACCACATAGCAGTTCATAGCAAGCCCTTTGTATTAAAAATAAACAGATAAAAAGATAAATAAATAAATAAGTGATGGCCTATTGCACTGTTCCTCAAACCTCATGCCTTAAGACATGGTAATTAGGAAGGTGTACATCCAGGCCTCCAATGACTGTCCATCATTGAAGTTCCCACCTCTGTTAAAGATTCTACATGCCTCTCTGAGACTGTGAAAGCTGGAATGGTACAGATCTACATGCAAATTGTCTTGAGCTATCTTTAGCCCCCTTAGTAGTCATTCATTGTCTATCTCTGTGTTCACACAGCAGCCTTTTGACCAACAAGAAAACTTTTAGGATGTAATAACAAACTAGCACCTTCCACCAACCCTAAAACTTAAGAATGCCATCAGATGGGGTATCACTGGTGATTTGAAAAGTATCTTGATTTATGACTCTCTTTTGTTCTAAAACTAACCATGTTGGTATTTGGAGCAACCATGTTCCTGGGTCATGGTCACTCATATTTGGCTACAAAATAAAGCATCTCTTACTCTTGCTGAGGTGAGAGCTGGGTTTTTGCTCTCCAGTCTTCCTTCAGCCTGGGCTTCAATAAAGAGGGGAGAGGGCTCTTGGGGCTGACCTAAGCCCAGGTCCAGCTCAATAAAATCCTCAAGTTTGCCAGGCGGTGGTGGCGCACATCTTTAATCCCAGCACTCGGGAGGCAGAGCCAGGCAGATCTCTGTGAATTCGAAGCCAGCCTGGTCTACAGAGCGAGATCCAGGACAGGCACCAAAACTACACAGAGAAACCCTGTCTTGAAAAAAACAAAAACAAACAAACAAACAAAAAACAAAAAACAACAACAACAACAAAAGATTCTCAAGTCTGGAGACAAAGCCTCACTCCATCTACTCAAATCGAGTCCCTAGACACTAGGAAGAGACCCACCAGCAAACACAATACAGTTATGTCATTGGCAGGACATTTCTGTTTCTCTCACATGCTCCCAGGAGCTTCATCTACTCCCAGGCCTCCTCCCTCCTCTAGATCCAATCAGGGACACTCAGATTATCTGAGTTAAAGCCACTGGACTTCCTACAAAGGCATAGAGGGAAGTCTATCAACTTGGGTTTCTGGAAGCCTCCATCTAACATGGGAGGACTTCTTTGATAACAAAAATAACTGGAGTTACGTCCTAATTCAGTTTTCTTCCCAGGGTGCTCAGACTAAAGGCCTGAGGTGAGGTGAGCAGCAGCAGCAAATTCCTTAGAAATAAAAAGTTCTAGCCATGCCTTGTCCTATGCTATCAAGAAGGGGATGGGGACAGTAACTTACACTCTGACAAACTCCAGGTATAGATTTGTTCCCTGCTGTGAAAACTCCGCAGAAGGTCCCCTGAACTTCTGCACTCTGACCCTGTGCTTTTATCCATAAACCAGGCGGCTGAACATGCAGTCTATTGGGTTTGTTTTATAGGCTAAATGAACTGTGCAATGCTATTCCTATGACTGATTAAAACAATTCCAGGGTCCAATAATGAGATAGTTCCAGGTGTCATATCAACACTAGCAATTTGCTGGTCTGCCAGGCAACAGCTGCTGAAAACCCCTCCCTGCTAGAACAGAATACACACCTGGACCTGTTTCCCAAGCCCTTTCCCCATGAACTTTCCATTTTTCTATTCCTGGTACCAAAACCCTTAGTAAACATAGATGTTATCTTTGATCTGGTTGTTTGGCCATCTGTGACGTCTTTCTGAGTGCCACCAACTTGCCTATGTCCCATGCATTCTCCTTTCAGCCCAAGGGGCCCCCCAAAAAGCACATCCAAATTAAAGGTGACACTATTGATGCAAAAGCTTTCCTAGACTCCTACACACAATGAAGTTAAACTCCCATGATACTGTGCTGTGGCTGTGGCTGTGGCTGTGGCTGGTTAGTGGGAGCTAGCCTAGCATATACCAAGCACCTTATAAACCAGACCTGGTGATACACGCCTATAATCCTAGCACACAGAAAGTGTAGATACAGGAGGGTCAGAAATACAAAAAGAGACTGAGGCCAGCCTAGGCTACATAAGACTTTGTCTCAAAGAAAAAAAAATCCATGGCATATATAGTTCTGCTCTTGTTCACACGTGTACCATGCTCCCCCTAGACTTGTCACTTAACTCCTTGGTAAGTGACCAGACTGTGGCTGCATTCCTGCTGAGCCACACCTGTCCTGGCTCCAGAGCATAGCACCTAGCCCTAACCCATCTTTTGTTTAGCAGACAGGGAATTTGCACTTGGCATTGTATTGTTGGGAGCTCCTTTCAGGTTGTTTTGAGCATATGGAAATTAACTGGCTAAACTGTATTGGAGAGAAATAAAATTGGCCCAAGGTGAAGGGAAAGTGCTTCAGTCCTTCGAGGCTGGACCCCCCCCCTGCAGCCATGAAAGCTAGATTCATTCTTAAGATGCCTCTGAGTCTTCATTCCACGGATCTGCATGAACCCACACACACCTGTCTTGACAAACAGCGACACCAGACCTCCTGACTGAGCCAAGCACAAGTGTGCATATCCCCGAAACATAAATAAGTTCTATCACACATCTGGACCTTTGAACATATTACTTCTAGAAACCTCTCCCATACATATATACACAAGTGAACATATGCACAAACCTTCCTCACCTAGCAGCGGCATATCTGTAAAGATTATGTCCTTAATTACGTTACCAGCCCGCGACGGCGTCCCAGCCTAAAAAGCGGATGTGCCCTCTGTGCCCTCTCCTTCCGCATTCTCTTTTCTTTCTCTCTCTTTCTCTTTCTCTCTCTCTCTCTCTCTCTCTCTCTCTCTCTCTCTCTCTCTCAATAAAGCTCTAGAAAGGTAACCATGGCTCGTGATTCTTCTGCCACTGCAACACCTGTCGGCATGGCCGCCGCAGCACCGCCACTTAACCAACACTATCTCTCATTCCTTTGACTTGGGGACCATTCCTTGGGCCTTGAAGACCCTGGCTCTCCTCTTCCTGGAGCCTTGTCTGTCTGTCCATATTCTCTCTCTCTCTCTCTCTCTCTCTCTCTCTCTCTCTCTCTCTCTCACACACACACACACACACACACACACACACACACATATACACACACCCTCCCAGAGTACACTTACATTTACCCTTTCACTTCTAATAAAGATACACTTTTCACTGTTACTATCCTGTGTTACTATCCTTCCATTATTTGCTCAGGACACACACACACAAACCTGGAAACTCAGGGGTGGAGAGGGTTCAGCACTTGCTGTTCTTACAGAGGACTCAAGTTCAGTGCACCCACATTAAGCAGCTCACAACTGTCTATAACTCAAGTCTCAAGGGATCTGATGCCCTCTGCTGGCCTCTAAGGATGCCCACACATCTATGATGCTTATACAGAGAAACAGTCACACAAATGTACACATAAATAAGAACCTGGACATTGCATCAAAGGAGACCTTCTGTAACATGAGATATCCTAGAGGTAGGGTCTCTATCACCTCCTCTCGTACCTGGGCAGATCTGTGTGATAACCAAACTAAACATGACAGGACAAACAACATTATGGGATCCCAGGACTAGGTGTTAAATGAACTGGATTCCATGTGGAATACACAGAGACCAGCTCCATGCAGTGAGGAAGCCCAGGCCACACTCAGGGTCATTTCAGCAATGGCCTCCAATCACATTGAAGAAGCCAGAGTTAATTGAAGGTCCAGCCACCATCTCACTATGTCTAAAGAAGAGAATGACTGAAAACCACCTGGCTGGGCCCAGTCAACCCGGGACCCTGAAACATCATGAGCTGCTGCAGTTTCATGAGACAAAATCCAGTACTGTTTTATCTGCACCCCCCTTAGGTATCAAAATGCAACCTGCCCACTACCCCCATATTACATTAAATCATCTCTTCATTACTCATAGTACTGAATACAATATAATTGCTATGTAAGTATCTACATACACCGTAAGTACAAAAGACATGGCATTGAGATTCTGATCTCGGCACAGGCCAGCCCTGGATATGCCACGTTGGCATACAGTGTAGAACTGAAATTAAGCAGTAGCAAGTACAGAAGCTCCTTTCTTTTCCTTGAGCTGCCTAAAAGCAGGACACACACCTTCCCCTCTCTCCACTTGCAGAAAGGGAAAAGAACAAACAGTATTAATGGTGGCACCAAGACAGGCCACACAACCCACACTAAAACAATCCTCACCCTCCATTACAAACCCACACATCAACCCCTCATATCTGCCACTTCTACAACCCCTTTGTCTTGCTGCTTCTTTCTCCACAAATATATCTCCCTTTGTTAAGAAGGCATGTAAGTTTTCAGGCTCTCAGGGGTTCTTACTGTCTGTCTGTGAGTCCTAACCCCTGTGTGTATATAATCAACATTTTCTCCTGGTAACTTTGTATCAGTTTGGTCTGCCAGTTCCAGGCACCCACTGCTTTAACGGTGACTGTTAGGCATACTGCCATGCTTCTAGCATCAGGCCTATCATATACCAGAGGCGTTGTAAATGTTCCCTGAAGGCACAAGAGGACACAGGTGGACTTAGAGCCCAGGGTCAACCCAACTCCAAGAGGAGGCTGGTTCCTCTTCCACATAAATTAGATCTAAATTAGAGTCTACTAGCACAACTTCTCTAAGCCCCAATTTTTTTTTTTTTTTTTTTTGGTTTTTCGAGACAGGATTTCTTTGTGTAGCTTTGCGCCTTTCCTGGAACTCGCTTGGGAGACCAGGCTGGCCTCGAACTCACAGAGATCCGCCTGCCTCTGCCTCCCAAGTGCTGGGATTAAAGGCGTGCGCCACCACCGCCCGGCCCCAATTTTTTTTTTTTAGTCTGTTGGTGCTGGGGATGTGGCTCAGTGTTGAAACACTTGCATCCCCTTGCCGGGCGGTGGTGGCCCACACCTTTAATCCCAGCACTCGGGAGGCAAGAGGCGGGCTGATCTCTGTGAGTTCGAGGCCAGCCTGGTCTACAGAGCAAGATCCAGGAAAGGCGCAAAGCTACACAGAGAAACCCTGTCTAAAAAAAAAAAAGAAAAAGAAAAAGAAAAAAAGCAAGCAAGCAAGCAAGCAAAAAAAATCTCTCATTCAAGTCTGAGAGCTTTGAACTAGTCCCACTTCAGCTTTTCTGCACACACATACACATCTAAACAACCTGGAGGCTGTCAAAGTTGTGTCAGGTTTGGCCCCAGGAGGGGTCCAGGATTCTGTGTGTCTAACACAGTCCCAGTTGAAATCTTTGCCAGCCAGCCACAGTACCTGTGGTATGAATGAAATCAAAAGCTCCTGATGCTGCTCAACTTTACACTTAAAGCAGTTAAGGTCGATCTTAGGTTGCATATATTTTGTCATAATAAAAAACATAACATCTTTAGAGGGAACCAAGTTTTGGCATGACACCAGGACTTTAGCAGCTCTCTGAGCACACTGGTACCTCTACTTCCTTCCTGGTTTTAGGGGAAGTGGACAGAGTAGAAACCTCATCCCATGTCCCAGGAGGCCCCAAGCAGACCTCAGACTGAACGCTCTCCCTACAGTGTTATAGCAGAAATAGGAACTAAGGGTCCACACATGCCAGCCCTGCCTGAGGCAGTAAGATCCCAGGGCAATCTCTACCTTTGGGCCTGAAGAACCAATCCAGCCATTATTAAACCTGTCCTCAAGTGGGGTGTAGCCAAGAGAAGTAATGGGGTTCTACAGAAGGGCCAGGCCTTCCTAGGTTCAAAATCCTACTCTGCAATTTCAATGGACTTAAGTCCCTATGACTCAGTTTTTCTGTCTGAAAAATGGGACAAAAGAGGCGTGTGTGTGTGTGTGTGTGTGTGTGTGTGTGTGTGTGTGTGTGTATGAAGTGCTCAGCACAGCAGGGAGCTAGTGAACAGCTATGCCCTGTTCTCACCACTCATGTGACTACACTGTGTGTTCACATGAAGAAAGAAGCCCTGAAAAAGAGGAAATACAAATGCAAGGCACCAAAATCAGCAGAGCTAAAAGAATGTTCCAGACTAGGGACTGGCAAACTTCATCTGCAGAGAACAAAACAGCAAATGTCAGGCTTTGAGGGGATACAGTCTCAGTGGCAACTCCTTAATTCTCTTTTTAAGTTCACAACAGCCATGTGGGATATTTTCATGAAAGCAAGACTATGTTCCAATATAAATTTACTGACAAAAGCCAGTGGATGGTGAGGATTTGCCTACAGACTACTGTCTAATAGGACCTGGTCTAGGTAAATGGTATCCCCACTGGGCTGATGAGAACCCCAAAGGACGCCAGGCCACCTGAAGGGACACTTGATAATTACTTGAAGGAGGGAGGGGTAATGAGGGAAGAAAGAGGAAAGAAGGAACAAAAAAGAAGTAGAGGAGGAAAGGGCTAAGGACAGACTAAAAAGAGGGAAAGATAGACCAGCAGCAGCTCACAGAACGTCCTTGGAACTGACAGAGGTGGCAGAGGGCCTGCTGGGTACTGTAAAAGAAACTCAAGATCTAAGACAATGGGGATCCACAGTCCCAGCCCCTATCAACTACTGCCCTGTGAGACCATGGCCCTAATCTGCCAAGACTTCCCGTATTTCTAGAAAGCCTGGGCAATTGGAGTTCATGTATATTTTGCTAAGTTTTCAGCTGTGGATTCTGCTCCCATTTTCAAAAATCGCCATGCTGGGTAAAAGCTATGAGCTAGGTCATAAGGCACAGCCAGGAATACAGCAAAGCAGACTCTCTGCCTCCAGGGACACTGGTATATCCAAGCCCAGGTTGAGTGATTTCTCTATGGTCTTTTGGAAGAATGGAAGGTGAGTCTGCACTAGTAACATGAGGCTCAGAACTTCCAGTACCCAGTTGGTGTTGAGCTCAGAACCAGTGCCCAATTGGTATTAGCTGGCACAGACTATTTCTCTCCCACCTGTGCACACATTTCTGGGTCACACTTACCAGGTCATGGACAGTTTCGGAGAACAGGGGTGAGCTGTCTGAGAAGCAGGACAGCACAAGCTGGACAAGCACAAGGGTGAAGTACACATAAAATGTGGTGTCTCGAAACACGTCCACTTGGGCATCCTGAGCAGGAGAGAAGGCAAGGGACACAGATCACCATAATCTTCCCTGGAAGCAGGGTACAGATGCCTCACCAAATCCTTACAGTCACAGGAAATGGTGTTCAGTTGTGGGAGTCCATGGTGTTATGAGTACTTGTAAAAGGTGGAAGAGCCACAAGCTGGTATCCTCATGATGTCCTGAGCTGCCACAGGGCCTCTACAGGGAATTCACCAGCAAGGCTTTATCCAGATGCAGCCCCAAGACCTCAGACCTCCCAGCCTTCAGAACCACAAGCTCAATAAACCTCTCTTCTCTCTAAATCATCCTGACTATAGGATTTGATTATAGCAACAGTAAAAAGGACTAAGATAAGCCCAAAGAGTAGGCTGCAGACACCTACCTCCCCTGCCACAGGCATCCCCATGTTTCCCTTGTTTGAGACAAGACAGGAGAAAGGTGACTCTGTCCCCTGTGCCCAGATAGCATCCCACAGTAGGGAATGGATAGTCACTTAACCTTTCTGAGCCCTGGCTTCTCCACTGCTGAGCACACCAGTGGCTCTCAACCAAGGGTGGTTTTGCCTCCTAGGCAACAAATTCCAGTGTCTGGGGACATTTTGTTTGTCATTAATTTGGGTAAGGGGTGCTCCTAGCACCCAGTTTATGAATGCCAGGGTGCCCCTAGATACCACACAAAGCACAGGACAGTGCCCCACAATGAAGAAATCTCTGTTCACTTGTCAGTTAGTGCTGAGGTAGAGATACCTCATTAGGGTCTGCGCATTGTCTTCAGATTATTCACAAGAAACATGCAGTCCCTAAAGAAGCACTTATGAAAACATAAACTCAACTAATGCCAGCTGCTGTCACTATCACAGAGGCGGTGCTCTATACCATAGGTGGTCCACAACTGCTCCATCCCTCTTCCATGTTCATGGCAGTCTCTAGCTCCCAGATAACAAGAAATGGCTGATTAATCAAGAAGTGCACACTCTTTAAAAGTTTTGGGAGTGGCACACAGCAGCCAGCCCCAACAACTTCCTGCCAGAGTTGCAGCTGGTTGCACCAAGGTAACATGGGGACATGTCTAGGGCCCTTGGGGAGTAGCTCCCGGGCAAACACAGCTCCCAGCTCAACTCAGCTCAGTTCCAGTCCAGCCAACCTACATACACTGCAGAGGACTAGTGTAACACAGCATTTGCCTGCATAGAGGAAAGAAGGCTTTAGAACAATGTCTGTTCCTGACTGGTGAGAATTTTGTTCCTGGAAAAGAAGTAGGGTCCATGTGGTCCCCATCCTGTGGTTCCCATATCAACACATGACCATACAAGATGGAATAAGCACCTCTCCCACAGGCCATCAATTACCTTTTTTAAGGCAGAAATGATCTTAGATCTCAAGATGGCGATGGCACACAGTAGGGCTACAAGCCAGAAAACAAGCATAATCCCCGAGGACTGGACTCCCTTCCTTCGCTCAAGCTGAATTAAAAACGTGGCGAGCAGCTGGAAGAGAGAGGTACATAACAGTTTAGAGAAAGCAAGAACTAAGGCCCCACAGTGGCACCTGGGTAACCATGCATGACTCAGGGGTCCAGGAACTGCCTGAAGAGGCACTTACCCCAGTCTCAGTTGTACATAGCACCTACCTAAAGAGTTGTAGCATCGGAAAAAAAAAAAAAAAAAGTTTTGAAT
>CABHPP010109931.1:0-35111 GCA_902168425.1 Peromyscus attwateri | reverse complement strand
ACTGCATGTTTGGTATTTTAAATGGTCTAAAGAGTGGGAGCAGGGAGAAGACATTCTCTATGCTTTACCGAGAACAGTGTGTGAATAGGCTGAAAGCAATAGACAGAGGCCAGATGGGAGAAGGCTAGCACAGCTATGACAAAGGTTGAATATGATTTCTCGAAAGCAACAAAAGAACCCTGAAGAGTTTAAGAATGGCCACAACATGGCTAGATTTTCTTTACTGAACAACATTCTGAGAATCATTACTTTCAGAAGCATTTACTTCCCTAAAGGAGTAGGAAATCAATGGAGGAAGGTATCTAGCCATGGAGTAAGGATTCAACTATATCTATGGTTTCACTTCTTCTCTTTGAGCCAAGGCGATACACTCATGGGTGACTTCTACATCATGTGTGTGTGTTCCCGCAACTTAATATCAAATAACAATAAGTCACTCGGGAAGGATATAGGAAGGTAATGAGTAGGGAGAAAACATAGCTGAATCAGTTGGGTACACTGTTTCAATAATCATCAGAATGACCTGAGATGTGGGGTAGAAGGGACAGAAGCCAACAGGTGAAAGTTTTTTCCAGAAACAGAATCAATGTCCTGATGGCTTATCAGCTACAGAGATTAGAGCCAAGGAGGAGTCAAATTTGCAGATGCTGGTGTCATTTACCAGGGGGAGGGGTGAAAAGGAAGCTACATTTCTGTTTGGTGGTTAGTTTCAGAGAGAACCTATGTGAACAAGACTAGGTAACTCAGTTTCTGTAATGCATAGTCAGCCTTGGGTTTAATCACAATAAAACAGGTCACAAGGTGATCTTCTGTTACTGAAAGTCTGCTTGTTAATTAAGCCCTTGCAAATTGAAGTACAAACTGTATGCATGTGGAAAAAAATCCAGAGGGTATAAATTATCAGGTAAAATAACCACCAAACACCTTTGCCCTAAACCAAGTGAGGCTGAAAGGATACTTGCTGATAAATACTACAAGGAACTGAAAAAAAAATTAATTCAAGTGCCATTTGGTCTAGTTCAACCTATTTTCTATGGGCTAAATCCTTAAGCATCAAGCCTGATACATTTGATAAGTACATTTAACCACATTTCTTGTTGGTAATGTGTTCATCTACAGTACCAGTATTTACAAATACTCTGTAAGAAGATATAGCTAGTATATTACACCGTTAGATTTTTTAAAAACCTTTTTGCAGTCTTTTCTGTAAAGGTATAAATATTCTCAGAGAGTAATGTGATTCTGAGGGATCCAGCCAATACACTGAGTACATATGAAAGCCTAACAGAGTCAAACTGTCCCTACAGATCCACACTGGACATGGTTCAGGAAAGAGGAGGGCATAGCATCAGAACTCAGGGGTGATGGACTGGCTGGGTTTTATTGTCAAGTTGACACAAGCTAGAGCCTTCTGATAGGAGCAAACCTCATTTGAGAAATTGCCTCTATCATAGTGCCTGTGTGCATGTCTTTGGGGCATTTTCTTGATTGCTAATTGAGGTAGTTTTGGGCAGTACATCCCTAGGCAGTTGGGCCCTGTCTGTGTAGAAAGCTAGATGAGCATGGAGAGTGAATAAGACAGTAAGCAGTATAACTCCATGGTCTCTGCTTCAATTCCTGCCTCCAGGGCTCTTCCTTCCCTCAGTGATCAACTGTTCCCTGGAAGTGTAAGCTGTATTAAATCTTTTCCTTTCCAGGTTGCTTTTGGTTAGAACGCTTCACCACAGCAACAAAAAAACTAACTAGAACAAGTGGGTTTCCTCTGAGGGACAAGATTGGTTAAGACTTAACAATATGTATAAGGTGATGTTTGGCATGTGCCTAAAATCATGTGTACACGTAATCACCCCCCCCCCACACACACACACAGTGAGAGAGAGAGTGAGTGTGAGAGAGACAATACTTGTGTTTGGCATCCACACTAGGCTGGTACAGGATTTCTTTTATTTCTTTTTGGTTTTTATTTTTGTTTTATTTTTGTTTGTTTGTTTTTCAAGACAGGATTTCTCTGTGTAGCTTTGGTGCCTGTCCTGGAACTCACTCTGTAGACCAGACTGGCCTTCAACTCACAGAGATTCGCCTGGCTCTGCCTCCCAAGTGTTGGGATTAAAGATGTGTGCCACCACCACCTGGCTGGTACAGGATTTCTAAGAGGGATTCTAAAAGCAGAATCCTTTCAGTTTTCTAAGAGAAAGATTTAAGTGCCTATTTTCATATTATTTAGTCACTGAAAGTTTTGAGCACAGCTGTCAATACAATTTAAATGTTTTGTTAGCTCCAACTGGCATAACTAACCATTGTAGACTAGTTAGCCTAACACAGATTTATTGTCATGAATTTCTTAGGAGACCAACATAGTCAGATCTGGTGAGAGCTTGCTTCCTTCCTTGCACATGGCTGCATCTCATTATGGCTTGTGAGACCTCTTGCAAATGGAGTGGCAAGCTCCCCATGCTTCTGTTTTCAAAGATCTTAGTCTTATCTAGAGTCCAAAGTTTTTGAAAATATGCATCGAGAACTGTGAAGTTTTGGGATCACAAATGCTACTAATGTTACTCAGAATACTTATTTGTTAGATAATTAATTTTTATTCATTTTTTTAAATAACAATTCACAATAATATTTTCACCAAACACATAGTCCCAGGAGGCAAGCTTCCATTTAAGTGATGTATTTGTCATTTAAACTTTTCTCCCTGTTCTAGTTCCCTCGAGTGTTGAGGATGCAATGCAGGAAATGTGGCCACAGTAACCACAAGTGTCCCATACTCCAGATTCTATTTAATCCTTAAAGATACCAGTTCCCAGGCATGCCATGGAAAGTCCTCTGTGAACAACTTGAGATAGTCAACTTCAAGCAAGAAAGAGAAATGGATATCCTGGGATCTCATGCAACATTTACCCTTCCCCCCCCAAAAAAAATAATAATAAAGAAAGAAAAGAAAAATGTTCATTTAAGCTGGTTTTAAAGATCACAGTGTTTCCTTTTACAATATTTACTGACAAAGCAAGCATTTCACTTGACATTTTTGTCTTAGTGTTTGAAGTAAACCACACCAAATGTTAGTTTGCACTTGTGTATATTTTACTAAGAGAAAAACCTATCGTCCAGAGGAAGTATATTTTCAGTTTCAAGCCAATTGTTTTTACACGTCGAAAACCAAGTAATAAGATACTGTTCTATTACAGATGTTAAGGAATCACAACATCCATTGTTAATGTAGGTGGGCTAAGTATTTATTTTTAAATATCCTCATAAATTTTTCTCTGTGGGGGATCTAGCTCAGGCCTCATGCATGATAGATAGACATTCTAATAATAACCTACATTCCAGCACTAAATTATTTATTTTTTAAATAAATAAGGACATGAATTTGTTTCAAAAATTACATGAAGAATTTGTCACCAAGGGTAAAACTAATGAGCTTAAGTGAAAACTAGAAAATCATATGAGGGCTTTAAGGTACTTGAGAGAGACCTTGTTCTGTTTTATGTACTTAGGTTTCAAAGCTCACTCACATCAAAATAAAAATCCGTCCAGAATATGGGATAAATCAGTCATTGTAATGCCACCTATCAAGGGTTCTGTGTGGCACATAAAATTCTCCATAAACATTTGTTGATTCTTCTTGTATAAGGATGCTATGGAGAAATAGAAAACATTGTTTTAGCTTGATTTGCTAAAATTATAATGACGAGACTATTGCTAAGCATGGGCAATGGAGTGTGTTGGAGGAAACTGGGATATACCAAGTCTGAAAGGATAGGGAAGCTGATATTGCAGAAGGAGTGGAAAGGAAGAGGTGAGGACGAGAAAAAAAATCACAAGAAAAGAAAAATGGGGCAAAGTTGATTGAATAGAAAACAAAAATAACAGTGAATCCTGTAGAATTCAGGACAAAATGCAAAGAGTGACAAAATACGAAGCAGGGTTTTGGACAGCAGATGAAGATTTTGGATCACCAAATTCTCCCCATCAGCTACCCCAAGAAGCAGGTAGAGGCTCAGTAAGAGACTGGGAGCACTGAATCCTATGTGTACAAGCAGGAAGTGAACGAGGAAGCAGAGGGGAGCTTTGGGGATGCATGAGAGGGCACTCAGGAAAAAGCCTGCAAACTTTGCAGAAGAAAGAACCACCTAAGAGAGAAGGATCACAGAAAGGAAAGCTGAATTTCAAACCAGAAGGACTTACAGCATGGACACAGCCATGAAGCAAATGAATGAATAAAATGAAATTTGGATCAGGACATCCTCTAATATTGCTTATGGAAAACAAAACAAATAAAATAAAATAAAATAAAAAGTCCTCACAGTAATTGATGAGAAAAGCTCTAACAAGGATGCCTGGCATTCTCTCCCTCCCTTGGCCAGGTGAAGTTAATCTATTCCTATCTGTCCCCCGGTTGGCAAAGTCTGGGCTTCTGCCCTCCATGGCATTCCTTTGGCTTGCTCCTAGCTCTCACCTCCATCTCTGTCTCCTGCAGAAGCTTTTCCCGAATAACTGCGCCTGTCAAAATCTGCACCTGGTCTCAGTTTATTATTCTTGTGTGAGTGCTCCCCATTCCTGTCAGGCAGATGTGAGTGCTCCCTGCCAGGCAGATGTCATACATTCTTTCCAACCTTCACATCAACTTTCAGCTTCCTTCTGGCACTTAGGATATAACTATATGCATACATATGAGCCTCTCTGTTTTCTTTTTTTCTCTTGCTAGACATATTCATTCCAAAAGAAAAAATAATTCTGACTTGGTCTTGATTGCATCCTTACAAAAGCTTAGGAGAGGGGCATCCTTTACAATTTCATCTAGCAATCATCTGTAAATGATTGTGCTGAGTTGGGTGCTGCATCCATCAATGGAAAGGCAGACATGGTCCTTCTGTTCCCTAGAAGGGCAAGCACTCAGTTAAGAAACAGTATTGACTAATTAAGAGCCTTTCATGCTCAGGATTTAATGCTGCAGCAATCACTTCCTAGTGATGGATTTAAGTATTCCATTGAGATGACCTTATAGTTGTTTTCCATCTGGAAGAAGAGATTAGAATCCCAAATTCTAAGTGGAAAATTATTTGTTCTAATTATGGTTAAAAAAAGAAACACACAAACACAAACACATACACAGTGATAGTTTCTCAAGCAAAAAATCCAATATCTCTCGAACCAAGCTTATAAACATGAGGGCAAGATGTCCTGGAGAAGAAAAGACTGCTCTAATGAGTGCTAAATGTTTCCGGGTATCCCTGGAAGTGTCATTTAATGTATTAGCCTATGAGGGAAGCTGCTTTTCACTCCTGCAACTGTGGTGACAAGAGAGACAAGTGAATATCCCTATTTCCCTTACAATGTCTCATACAGGCAGATTTCATGCTAAGAGACTGCAATTTAGAAAAAAGCAGTCTAGATACCCAAAGGCCATAGCTATTGTTTTTGAGACAAAGCTTGACTATGTGTCTATCCCAAGCTGGCACCTGAATTCACTCTGCATCCCAGGATGCCCTTTAACTCACAGCAGCTTTCCTGCTGAGATTTCAGGAATCCAAGGCTACACTTGGCTCCTTGGCAAACACCACAGGAAAATTCCTACACTACAGCAGAAGCAGTGAACCCCTAGGGACACCAGTATGTAAGTCAGTTATCTTTCAAAGATCAATCTTTAGTGAAGGGTTTCCCTGAAGGGACTCCTTCCAAGCCTTCCATGCTTTCTATAATAAAGACAGCAAATCCAGCAAGGTTCAGACCAACTGTGAGTTCTACCTAAGACAAAGGCCTTGTGCTCTGTCATTTGATAAGGTCTTATTCTGTCTTCTATCCTTGCTATGGAAAAAGGAAAACTACAAAACAAAACAAAAGCAAAGCAAAACAAACAACAACAACAAACAAGAGCATAGCCTGTTGGAGGCAGCAATGAAGTCTTATACCTGGAGACCTCCTGATTTCTTCCTACTCAACTTATAAATTAGGGGCAGTGTGTCTAGATGTTAAGCTAGTACATAATTCAACTCTTCAATTGAAAGTTGGATTTTATGAAAAATAAAACTGGAGGATATCCCAGCCAATGTGGAAGTGAATGTCGTCAACACAGCCATTGATCATTCACCTTTCTAGTGTTTATGATCCTGTGAAGGCAGGAACCACTCTTTCCTCATCTCTATCCCTGAGGTTAATATAGTCAAATATAAACCAGGCACTTAAAAAATGGTCATGGGATTAACAAATACAGAAAACACTGTATTTTTTCTCTTTCATTAAGTCAGGACCCTATTATGTATCAAACACTGGTCTAGAAGTTGCTACATAGCCCAGATTGGCCTCTGCAGGACATGTACTACCATGCCTGGGTCTTACACTGTGCTTTTAAATAATAGCATTGATTGAGACCTGACCATGTCATGCATTATGTAATTTAATCTTTTAATTTGAAATGACTGCAATGTGCTACCAGACCACAGCCCCGAAGAGCAGGATCTCTATCAGGTCTCATGAATGCCATGATTTCACAGGACATCAGGTCCTTCATGTCAGCAGCCAGAGCCCAGTCATGAGTAAAGCTAAGCCATCTGAACAGATAAAAGGATAAGTCCCCAGGAGACAGTTGTTTAACTTTACCAATGACTGCACATTACCCTGTGTTGCTCGGGGTTATTGGAAAGAGAAAGGGAGGGCTGGCAAGAGACTGCAGTCTGGGCTTTGTACTTAATAATCCCATTCATAAATGATCAGCAGATGGACTTCTTCCTGCCACTCACCAACCCTGCTGTGTGGTTAGAGAACACATGGATTGCATGATGCATTTTTAAGCTAAATAGGAACAAATGCCTGATTACTAATGAATATGTGATTGCTTCTAACCAATAACATGGGTAATCATGTTTCTCCAATAGACATTTGACATTGAATACTATTTATACTTCACTTTACTCAGAATCCATTTGTTATGAAAAGGACATTATACATTGCGGTTATGTCTGCAGGCCAGTTCAGAAATAGGCTATTGATTTATGTGGCACAAACACTTATTGCACATGTGACATTTATGGAACAGAATGTGGTATAACAAGAGTACTGAAACTAATACTGTGTCACCAAATCTCCCTGAAAAGCTGGTGGAGACCGTAGCCATAGGCGATGGTGGCCTCATCCTCTGATGTCAGTCAACTAGGACATCAGTAGGGCCGGCAACAGTAGGGAGGTGAGAAAGAGTGGGGAAACTCAGAGGCATGGCTGCTGGGATTGCTTCGTGTTCTCCTCATTTCTTCACGTTCCCCTTATCCAATTCTCAAGGCCACCTCTGTAACACTGATTCCATTGTTTCCCCAGCCCCAGAGTCTTCCTGTGTTTGCTGGAGAGCGCACACCACTGGTTCACAGTGAAGACTAGAAGCCATGAAGTTCCAGTTGCAATCAGTGTCCTCTAGCAGGCCCTCGAATGGAGACTCCCGCACTGCTCCCACCACACCGGCCACTGCCACCAACACCGCACTCAAGCACTCACTATCACTAGAGGCCACTGTTAGGAATCACAGCAAACTGATCACAGAGCGGGTAGCATTTCCCACCACAACCTCTAGACACTGGTTTGCATTTTTCTGCCACTATTCCTTTTCAGGAATTTTCCAGGACATTTCAGGAACATCCCATCCTGTTCAGATAGTGATAAGTAGTAAGTGGTCTTTTTAGGTATTAGTATAAGGACAAGAAATGACCGTTTTTGCCTTAAGACTAATTCTTGCTCCTGTAATGTGAGATTGCACCCAGGGCTAAAGGGCCTGCTATGATTGTGGTCTTTCTTTTACTCTAATGCCCTTATCTGTTGACAAGAAAGATTGAGTTCTGTTTCTCGTTCTTCCCCATGCATTGCTAGAACACTGGAAAGGGCACTGGGAGAGAAAGGAAGGTGGTGAGAGTAAGAACTTGACACTGGTAAACATACGCCTCGAACCTCTTCCTCATTCAGCCTCTTCAAGTCATGTTTTCCTAGTGCACAGTCCACGGCATCAACAAACACTGGCAGGAAATGGAGAGAGTCTTTTAAAACAATGGATATGTTGGATAGCACACAGTCTTAAGGAGGAAAGGAAGCATCACCATAGAAAAATAATAGGACAGAAAACTCATTTGCAGGATATTTGTACAAACTAATGTCCTAAACCAAACAAATAACCCGAAAAGACATAGTTGCTATTAGGAAGGAGCTGGACATTTCATTACCAACACAATATAGCAATACAAAAGTCAGCTAAAATAACCTATAAAATATATACGACAGAATACAAGTTGGCCCAGAAAAAAAAAATCTGATAGGAAATAGAAAACAGCATGACATTAGAGATAGGAAGTTTATTTTTATTTTAATAGCTTTTTGACATGAAAAGGTATATCAATACAAAGACTTTCAAACAAAACATTATTTAAAAATATAAAAATCTCATTTGATCTTACTGCCTAGAGATAACTTGCTGCTGTTAACATTTTCAATTCCCTTACATTTTCCCTCCCTCAGAAACCTCATCACATTGCCTTAGATAATCCATTTTCTCAATATAAAAGTGACTATGTCGTATTTTGTCCTCCTTCTTCAAATCTCTCATCTGCTGCAAACTTCCTCACTCTCAGCTGATGATTTAACTTTCAATTTCATTTCCAGAGTAGAAACTATTAAGAGTTTGCCCCGTTAAAAGCTTCTGAGGGACTCTGATTCTTCAATTTTATCTTTTGAAAGATGTGTTCCCAATATCCCCAAAGACACATACATCTCTCCACACCCACAGGATTGCTTTGACTCTACAGCACACAAAACAAAACAAAAACTTCCTTTGGTGTGACATCTTTTCTCTCTGTGATTCTCCTCCTCTGTAGCCCTTCATAGAATTATTTTAAAGGTTTCCTAAGCCGGGCGGTGGTGGCGCACGCCTTTAATCCCAGCACTCGGGAGGCAGAGGCAGGCGGATCTCTGTGAGTTCGAGGCCAGCCTGTGCTACCAAGTGAGTTCCAGGAAAGGCACAAAGCTACACAGAGAAACCCTGTCTCGAAAAACCAAAAAAAAAAAAATAATAATAAAAAATAAAGGTTTCCTAAAGAGTACTAACTCCATCTTCACATTCCATTTCCTCTCTAACCCTTTCCCAGCTTTCTATAGCCAGGGCTCCTTCAAAGCTCTCCGTATCCATTGAAGAGTTACATCTTCATTGCTTCTCCGATGCTCAGCAGGGACAGTCAATTCTGTGTTTACCTTTTTACCACTAGACAGTATTTAGAATTACATGACTTCATTATTATAAAGACAAATATAATCCAGGCTAGATTGCTATGTATCCACTGTTATATTAAACAGTATTTTTTATTTTAAACTATATAAAAATGAAAATATTTTAAGAGTTCATAAAAGCATCACAGACTTAAGCACTGTACTCCTGACCCTAATGGATGAGCCTTCACTGACTGAGTTTTACTCATTTCAGAAAATGAGGACATGACCTCTCCTAGATATAATCGAGAAGAAAGGTTTATCATTGATGTGAGGGAAAGTACAGCCAGGGGCATCTGGAAGGGTCTAGGCTGAAATGTGCCATGAGAGGAGAGATTGAGTGGAGAAAGAGAGGAAAAGAAGAAGAAAGGAGAGAGGAAGCCAAGAGGACCAAGAGCAAGAGAGTACCTGGGAACTAAGAGAACCAAGAGTAGAGCCAAGAGGGTACTTAGCCAAAACGTCTGAGTTATATAGGAATCAGAAGCTTGGGAAAGGGGAACTAGGCCCAATCCCTGGGTTGGAAAGGTTTTGGATAGGGGGAAGCATGGGAAGTGCTGGGAGGAGCCACAGGTACTGAGTAATGGTGAGAGAGCTGGGAGGAACCATAGGTAATCAGTAATGCCAGGAGAGCTGGCAGGAGCCACTTGTACTGAGTGATGCTGGGAGAGCTGGCCAATGCCTGCTTTGATATGATAATAGGCAACTCAATTAGCTATTTGTACCTGGTTTCTTCATCTACCACCTACATTTCAGTCAAAGCAGCTGTAACTCCAAAAATATGATTGTCCCCTTCTTGAGATCTCTCAAGTCTCTTGAATGACACTCTCCCATTGGCTCTCTTTCCCATGTACACACTAGGTGCTATTTCTCAGTTCATTTGAAAGCAGACGCTTTCTCTGCTTGCCTTGTAAATCCTGAGGTACTCTAGATCTGGGTACAGGATGCCTCCACTAGTCACTTGTTCTTCTCAATGCATGTTCCCATTTTTTTTAAGAACTTAGACATGTTAAATTTATACCAAGTCTATCTCCTAATTTTCCTCTTAACTTTAGGTTCATAAGACTTAACTACACAGGTGATATTTCAACAACTTGTGGAAATCTCAAATTTAGTATGTTTAAAATAGAACCCCACCCTGTCCTCCATTCTTGTTTCTCCTTGGAATTCTACATCAAAATGTCCCTGCAATTCACTCAGTTGTAAGGGCTGAATCCTTAAAATCATCCTGACCATTGTCCTTTTTCCTTATGCCCACTTAGGTAAATCATAACAAATATCATCAGCAAACGCTTCAAAATATATGCAGAATCCTCCCACTGGTATACAGCCCATATAGTAAAAAGAAAATAGTGATTTATCTTATGAACTAAAGGATACTGAGGGTAAGAATAACAAGCCAGGAAGAGTCTCCACTCATCCTCAGACAGATGGTGATAATTACCTACATGCATTGCAATTTAGAAGTTGAGCTATAAAAATAAAACAGGTGTAGAAAGTAGATGTACGATAAGACTTAACTAGATAACCAGTTGTAGTGTAGATTGGAGAGTTTAGTTTGACATATGGCAGACAAAGATATGAAATAAAAAGATAAAAGATAAGATCAGAGTGATGTCGATGTCAGAGGCCATGGTTATATACCCAGGATGATGAACAGTAGCTAAAGTGAGACAGGGATATCATAAAAGGTGGGAACAAAGTCCCAGGTACCAATGGAATCCAAGGGACGACAGTGCTTCATGAGTAGGTGATCAGCAGAAGTTACTGTTCTGAGATGTTAAGGTCAGAGCTAACAACTGTGGCACTTCAGCACTGGCCATAATAAACTTGAAACGAGAGCTAAAGACATGAAGGGTTTTTCAATGGATGGCATCCCTCAGAGACATCTGTAGTAGAAGGAAAGAAGTAACCTAGCTACCAAAGTTGAAATTGAGTGTTTATAAAATACAAAGTTTATGAAATACAAAGTGCAGGAAAGCTGATGGGAAAGAAGTGAGACGTGTGAAGGCAAAAACGAAGAGATGATACAAAGAGTGGACTGCCAGGATCTCAGTGTGAAGAAAATGGTTACTGGTGAAGGCTGGTAGGTATTTGCTTTACTTCAACTTAGAATTTAATTTCCTCTTTCTTCACTTGAAATTAATGCACATTTTCTGGCATGCTTTTTGTACACAGCTACCAGTCATCCACATGCCTTGGAAGAATGTGAATATATCAACATTACTCCATTCTCTTTAAACATGTTGTGTGCCTCTTTACATCACATTTTCAGGAGTCACTGTGTCCACAAATCAGACACCATTGATATAGCCCATCTTTTCCTTGTGACTTGTGGTCAGCATTTTGCAGCAAATAATATTGGAAATAAGTCATAAATCATTGCTGTGGGCCAATGAATGAGTTGAAATCTCACTTCAAACTGAATTGCTAAACTGAACAACATACAAAATGGAAACTACCATGTAACTGACAACAGAATTCACATTTTTGCCTTTTAGCATGGGAGGATACAGTTTAGGATGCTAAAATATTATGTGCAATTTCTATTTTGGTTTAGAAGAGGACCAAGCAAAACTGTGTCCTAGGCATGAATATTTTTTGAGACCACTCTACTGAACATTGAATTAGAGTTCAAAGTGAACCAAATTATTGGTAAAATTATTTAATTAACCCAAAGATTCTCCCTTTCTTTTCTGTTACCTGTGTTGCTAGGCTGTTATCAATTACTCGGCAGGCCAAGGCAATTTTAACTTAAATTGCACACAGAAGAGAGAAGAAGAGCCATGGGAATGACATGGCCTGAGCAACTGAGTTGCAGCCAACAATGAATTAAATTAAGTGTCTCCTGAATTACCCAAGATGTCTGCAGTTGGCTGATAACTATACAGTTTTTATTGTATTCCATCCTATACCTTGAAGGAAAAGAAAAACATTTATTTATATCACATCACTTCCATGCTATGGGTTTTTTTTATGTTGCTATGGAAACCTTCCATTTCCTTTCACTATCACACACATGAGCAAAAATGGAATACACATGAATAAACACCTCATTCCAAAACCCTACATGCAAAATAAGCAGCCTAGCACTCTCAGTCCAGTGAGGAAGAACTATATTAGATTCTGTCTTTGAGAATCCAGAAGTTATTCAGTATTCCCTTCCCCCCGGGGCTTATGGTCCTAGAGGATGGGGATATTTCCCCAGACACTCAGCATTTGTTATAGTTAGATGCTATTACTCATTCTGCCCTTTTTGTCTACTTGTTTTCAATGACAAGAAAGAAACACTTTTTTTGTTTGTTTTCTTGAAGCCACTGGCCCAGATCTCTGCTACAAATTTTGTGACAGACAATTAATTGTTAGACTCATGTTTTCAATTAGTTCATTTTCAAAACAGGTGATACGTGAAATATTTTCTTCCTACAGCATCAATATAACATACTGGTATGTGTCAGAACCCTCCTTATACAACAACTAGACACTGTTATTTTTGAGGGAGAAACCCTATTTTGATTAAAACGTAATTCCACTTTGAATTGAAATACTAAAAATACAGTAAAAAATTAAAAGAGGATCATCAAAGACAATTATGTAATCCCTTTAACTTATTCATCTCTAAGCTAAACCTAGGTTTTATACTCCTATATCTGGAATCTTCCTTTCAGTTTCTTCTTGTAATGTGGAGAAAAATAGGACTGTTGCCCTGATTTCTTTCTCTATATTTTTGTCCTTCAAAAATAAAAGACTATGTATGTTATGTGAATCATGACACTTTGGTGAATGTATTTGCCACTGTAGGGGTTTTCTGGTGATGTCTTTGGCATCCTTTATGTATATAATCTTGTCATCTGTAAAGAAGGGTACATTGACTTCTTTTTTCCCCTCCCTCTCTTGTCCTATTGCAGTAGCTAAGATTTAAAGCACTATATTGAGAAGAAAATAGAGAGTAGGATCTTTGTCTTATTCCTGATTTTAGTGAAATGCTTCAGATTATCTGAATGTTAGTAGGATGTATGCTGAAGAATTGTAAATTCTCTTTATTATGTTGAAATATTTCCTGTATCCTTAGTCTATACCAAACTTTTATCATGAAAGAATATTAGAGTTTGTCAAAGATCTTTTCTGCATCTAATGAGATGACCATGTAGTTTTTGTCCATTATTTGGTAGGTTACATTTATTGATTTATGAACATTGGACTATCCAGTAATGAAGGGATATAAGATAGTAACTTGATCATAGTAGATGATCTGTTTTAATGTGCTCTTAATTAAATCTGCAAGTATTTTTTAATAATTTGTGTCTATGTTCATCTGGACGATTGGTTTATAATATTCTTTTTTCTGTATCTTTAGCTGGCTTACATACCAGTGTTTGTATGACATAACCCAGACCCAGAAAGACAGGTCCTCCATTTATCTTTTATATGTGGATCTTAGTTTTGAATCTTTAGATTTGAGTTTCAAATTGGAGTCCGGAAACTACAAATGCAGCCATAGGGTGTGGTGATATTTTATTTGTGACTCCCAATAAAGCTTATCTGGGGATCAGAGGAAAAAGCCAGCCACTATATTAAATATAGAGGTCAGGCTGTGGTAGCACACGCCTTTAATCCTAACATTCGGGAGGCAGACATCCATCCAGATCTCTATGAGTTCAAGGCCACATTGGGAACAGAGCCTGGTGTGGTGGCACACGCCTTTAATCCCAGTGCTAGTTAACCATAGAGTTCTGGAGGTCTGTACAGACAGACAGGAAGTGATAGAGCTGGATGGAAAGAGGAAGTGATGTAGCTGGGTGAAGAGAAGAAGTAAGATGGCAGAGCACAGACAGGTATATAGGTGTGAGTATACAGGAAATAGCTCTCTCTTGGGCTGAGGGTTTCCTAGCTGCAACTACTTGTGGCTTGACTTATTCTATTCCTCTGATCTCTCAGTTTTCACCCCAAAATCTGGCTCTGGGTTTTTTATTAATAAGACCATTTAGCAATTCGAGTCACAATAGGAGGAAAGCGTAGTATAACATGGATGGTATGAAGATGAAAGGGCAATGATAGCAGAAAGCTTTAAGTCATGAGTGGAATGGAATGACAGGGCAAGGGAATTTGGGAATAACTAACACAAACAATGCTCCAAAAAAGGCACATGGAAATACATTACTTTAGAATTTTCCATATGTGACTATATAGGTAGAGATATATGTGAAGTGTGTGTGTGTGTGTGTGTGTGTGTGTGTGTGTGTGTGTGTGTGTGTGTAAATGTAAACCACAGTACCATTATGGGATACCTTCCTTATAGTTGCTGGTCAGCTCTTCCTCATCATTCATCTACTGTAGGTTTTGAAACAACATCTCTCACTGGTCCTGAAGTTCATGTATTAGTTTGACTGGCTGTCCAGTGAGCTTCAGGGTTCTGTTCGTCTCTGCCTCATCACTGCTGAGATTAAAAATTTGCAACAGACCTCTAAATCATAGTAGCCTCCCAGACCTTGGTACAACTGACACTATGATGGAAGTACCATCAGGCCTTGGAACCCAGCAGACTGGCAGCAAATACCTGCCAAAATGAGAACAAATATCCAATCCATCAAAGTCCATAGTTCTTGGAAAGTTCCTAAATGTACTAACTTTGCTTTTTTGGCTTCTATAGTTCTATACTTCAGGATAACTGTACTCAGTAACTGAGAAATGCCAAACCAGGATGTGGCTTTGTGTTTAAAAGCCCACCCTAAGAAAGGCTTGGGACTGCATTCAGTTACCAAATACCAAGTATATTTGCCAACCAGCTAAAATAGATGTCCTATTGGTTTGAACAATGTCTGAGTTATCTTCTCTGGTGGATATTGACAACAGATTAGCATCATCATGCCTGGCCTTTAAGTGGGTTTGAGAGATCACAACTCTAGTCTTCATGCTTATATGGAGGGCAGATTATTGACTGAGCCATCTCTTCAACTCTCAATTTTATCATTCTTAAACTTTCCATCTCTTTCTCTAAGGTTCTAGTCTCAAGAAGATCATGCCTGATTTTAAGGTGAAAATTTGGGCAGAGAAGATATTACAACAACCTGCTGCATTTATCAAAGCCCCATTGGATGGTGGAGCCATTCATAGCTATATGGACTGTAGAATGCAGAGATAGACTCTCACAATTGGTCATTGCTTTTATATTACAGGAATAATGCTATCTTAAAATCATTATTCCATAGCATGAATGCAAATGTCAGTGTTTATCAAATAATGTAGTGTGCTAAATGTTCCCTCACTGGTTCCACCAAACAGCTCCATATTGTTATCTATAGAAACTGTAAGCATTCTTTATGTGGACAAGAAGAGAAATGTTTGAAAATGTGATTAGTCTTTAAACTTTGAGATGAAAAGAAAATCCTGGATTATTTAGGTGGAACCTAAATATCCATGTACTAAGGACTATTCTTCCTCTCCTTTCCTCTCCCCATCTCTCTCTGTGTATCTCTCTTTCTGTCTCTCAAACACACAAGCATGCATGTGAGTGTGCACACACACAAACACACACACACACACACACACACACACACACACACACATCAAGAAGATTATAAGACATAGCCCAAAGAAGTTAGATGATAGTAGTCTGAAAGATCAGAGTGATGTCAATAAGCCAAGGTACTTCTAGATAGAAGAGACAAGAAGTTGCCCTCAACGTTCTACCCAAGGAGTGTATATCCATTACAACAAGCACTTTGGCCTATTCATATAGTGGTATTTTATTTGTACTGAAATGTGATTTTATTTGTATGTTAATAAATAAAGTTGCCTAGGGGTCAGAGCTATTAGCAAGCCATAGCGAAAGCTGGTTGTGGTGGTGTATGCCAGTAGGATTTGCTGAAGGAGGTGCATGCCTTTAATCCCAGCACTTGGTAGGCAGAGTTAGGTAGATCTCTATGTGTTCAAGGATACAGCCAGCATTGGAGACACATGCTCCAATGTGTGTCTGGAGGTCTGTACAGACAGGCAGTGACAAGGCAGTCACGTGGTTGGGTTTACAAACAATGAGAAGGCAGAACAGAAAGTCTATTTAAAGACAAACAGACAGGAAGTAGCTCTCTTTCAGAGAGGTCTCTTGGCTGAAGAGGCTAGCTGCAGCAAGCAGTTAAGGCTCTTAGCTCTGACCTCTTGGGCTTTTATCTTTATATTGGCTCTGTGTTTCTTATTTAATAAGACGGTTGGTTACATCTACATATTCATAATAGTACTTATCGGTTTTATAGATTACTGGATCCAGAATTGTAAGAAAACTGATTGAATTTCTGTTGTCTTAAGGCAATATTTTGTGAAATTTTTTATAGCAGTCAAATGATATAATATGACAGATAACTGTTTTATGTTGGCCACATACTCTTCCCCCTTTCTAAGTCTATATGTGTGTAAATATATGTGCATATGTATATATGTAAAGTGTAGCTGGAGAACTTCTCTCCAGGTCCCACCAAGCCCCGCAGTTCCACTATCCACGTATAAAATAATCACTCAGACGCTTATATTACTTATAAACTGTATGGCTGTGGCAGGCTTTTTGTTATCTACTTCTTCTATCTTAAATTAACCCATTTCTATTATAAGTTGCCACGTGGCTCATGGCTTACCGGTACCTTACATCTTGCTTGTCATGGCGGTGGCTGGCAGCTCTCTCTGACACAGCCTTCCACTTCCCAGAATTCTCCTCTCTCCTTGTCCCACCTATACTTCCTGTCTGGCCACTCGCCAATCAGTGTTTTATTTATATAGAGCGATATCCACAGCAGTAAAGCTTTAATATGTTGTTATGTCTACAATATTACTGAAGTAATTTTGTTGAGCAAAGAAATAACTCTATTTTCATTTCAGCAAGTACTATATTAACAGGGTACTCTCTCAAATTTGGGAAGATCCTCATATAACCCACAAACACCTATACAGTTCTGCGAAACTGCCTGGGTATGTTTAAAGTAGATTTGCCTATGTTAAATATGTTGCTGGTACTTCTGCCAGATTTTGATTTAGCACTTTTTTTCTTTATAGCCATTCAATTGTGACATTAAAATGAAGAAATGAATTTTGTAAGTAAAATTGAAATAGAATCATGTTAAGTCCAAAATGTATAACTGGGCAAATATTTAAAGAATCAATTAAGGAAATGAGAAAAGGATCATGATTTCTCCATTTTTCTGCAGAAGCAAAGTTACAATAGTTACAATGTGTCTAATCTGCCACAGAAAATAAATCAGGGGTACTGGAATATTAGCTTTCACTTCAAAATTGGTGATTTTTTTTTCCTTTCTTCCTCACACAGCTTAATATGACCTAGACTATTTTGGGGGCTATGATCTCTCTTACATCAAAGTTGAGTGGCTGGGAGGACCACCTGTAGCCTGTACCCACCTTTAGTGCACTCTCAGTGACTCCTGACAAAATGACCCATTTCTTCTAAGTGAAATGAGACACTCTTAATTTAGACTGTCTGAAAAATTTTCTCATCCCTAAATCACTTATTCACAAGAGATGAAAGCTCCAAGATCAATTCCAAACACTGTTCTGTCTTTGAGGCCTGAAGTCTATTCCCAAGGTACTACGAGAAAACTATCCTCAGATTGCCAAACAGAAATGACTAGAAATATCTGGAAACCAGCCAAATGGAACACTTCAGAATTATTTACCCAAATTTCTCTTTCAGATACTCCAAGGAAGACAAACAGTTGTTACTGAATTCATGTATAATATAAGCATTCAGACACAGCCTTTAAGGCTGTGTACTCCATTTTCTGTACTTTGTGATGGTTTTGTATCCAGTATCCCCATCTTAACACTTTTCCTTTTTACCCCAGCAAATTAACCCAGCAATTTCCTTGGACCCTCAAGTTTCAGACGTTTTGTATGTGCCACTGTTTGGATGCATTTGAACATTTGGTCCCCAGCTGGTGGTGCCACCACGCCTTTGTATTTGGGAGCAGGACTCAAGCCTGGCAGGAACCCAGAGGCGGGAACTGAAGCAGAAGCCAAAGAGTCTGCTGCTTACTGCTTTGCTCCTCCTGATTTGTTCAACCTTATTTTGTACAAAACCCAGGACCACCTGCCCAGGGATGGTATCACCAACAATGGGCTAGGCCTTCTCACACCAGCCATTAATTTAAAAAAATGCACCAGTCTTACCCACAGGACAATGAGGTGGGAGCACTTTTTCAATCTAGGTTTCTCTTCCCAGATGACTCTTGTGTCAAGGTGACATAAAATTACCAGCATGTATGCACACTAAACCATCGACAGAATTAGTTAATGAAAACATTGCTCAAAACTCATAATACCTCTGTGTAAAATCACTAGTGACATTAGAATGTGGGCCAAAAGCTTTCATATTCCTCATTTAGAAACAAGGACTTTTAGTCATTTTATCTACATTCAGTTAATATCTCCGTAACTTTTATAAGTGCCTCTGTTTCAGCCTACTGTTATCCCATGCACATAAATTTCTGTATCACCAAAATATGTGAAAACACCTACAAGTTAGTCTTCTTTCTGTTACTGTAACATTACCTGAGACGATGGCTTTAAAAGGAGGAAAATGATTTCTCGTTTGTTTGTATTGCTTTTTTGACTTATGGCTTCAGAAGTTTTAGTCCATAAGTCTTCACTCCATTGTCTACGGAGCTATGGTCAGGCAAACACAACATGGTGACAAGTGGGTGGTGGAGAAAGTTGCACATCTCATGGTATCCAGAAAACATAGAGAAAGAGGAGGACTGTGGTCTGAATGTTACCACGTTATGGCCAAGAGCACACGCTCAGTGATTTATTTCCTCCTATTAGGTCCTACTGTCAAAAAGACCTACTTCATCACCAGTGGAACCATGAGTTCGACACTAAGCCTTTACTACATGGATGATTAGGAGATATTCAAAATATAAACAATAACCCCTACTTGTATCTTATCTTTTCCCTCCACATGATTGGTTTGCTTTCTATTGTTTTTCTTTCCTTATTTTTCTTTGATCACATATATTCATAAAATATTCTTGACTACCTTCCCTTATACCCAGTTGAATTCTTACTCCTTATGCAATAGTTTCATATAATCCTGTAAATAATTATACAAATGCTCACCCCAAAATTGTGAGCCTGTAGACCTATGTTATCTGACATTATAAGAATAGCTTTAATTAATCCTGATTAATTTGATTATACAAATAAAATATACACTTATCTTAAAGACTGGGGAAAATGTTTTTAAATATAGGTTCAAATGGTAATATATTATACACACTTACTTAAACAGGATATATCCTTTTTATGACTTATTTAATTATTCTTAATTTGTGTATGTGTCTGCATATGGGTATATGTACCAACAAAGGTCAGAGGTTTAAGAGCCTCTGATGCTGTAGTTATAGACAGTTGCTAGTTTGCCAATGTAGGTACTGGGAACTTAGGTCCTCTGGAAGAACCACAAGCACTCTTAACTGTTAGGCCATCTCTCTAGCACCCATAAGGCATTTTTTTGCACAATTCTATAAAGAGGAAAGTTTCAAGCCTAGTCCTTGGGCTGGCACCAGAGTCCAGGCAAGACTATGCTGTCTTCTGCAAGCTCCTGGCTGATGATTTGTCTCTGCCTGCTCCATCTTCAGCATGTGTGACCTGCTGCTATTCTCTGACAACTACTGCAGTCTTATTTATTCCTGTTCTCGAGAGAAGCACTTTCTTCTTTCTTCTGCTAAGACCCCTACATGATGCCTTTATGCCCTACCTGATAATCTGCTGTAATTCTCCCATCAGAGTCTTTTATTGAATCATACTTGCAAAACCCTTTCTCCTTACCATAAAGTAACATTTATAAGTTCCTAGAGTCAGAACCAATATGTTTAAGTGGTCATTAGTCAACCTACTACAGACATTTAATATATTTCATTTAAAACACTGGAACATTCCTTTTCCAGTGCCCCTTGCCAATAATGCAAAGATTCTGATCTTCTCTAAAACCAAATTAGAGAATATGAATGCCTAACAGCAGTTTCCCAGTATTTTATACTTCTGATGCCTTTCTAGACATGGCACTGAGCACCTAGTACATGCAAGATACTCAGTATTGAGGAATTGATAACACATATATGTTCAATATTGTAAAATTTGTTTTAAAAAAACAGGGTATGTTCAAGGGCATTTAGATCTCAACTTTAAAAGTCAATACCATAAGCATCCTGATGTCATTGCCTGCCAACACAGCAGATTATTCCAAATAGACTCTTTAATGAGCTTAAACTATTTTCTCCTACAATAAAATTAAATTTTCAATAAAATCTAAAACCACTGTCCCCCAGTTACAAATTTTGTGCACTCTAAGTGTATTACTGAACAGCTTGAAAAGACACATATTTCTCTCAGTTGCTAAGTGTTCAACTCTTGAGAGTGTAGTAGGCCTTGGAAGGCTAGAGGTAGGGGTTAGGCAGATGATTCTGTGGGTGCTATGCATGTGTAAGGACCTAAGTTTGATGCTTTGTATCCATATGAAAGAAAGACAGTACAAAGACATGCTTGCAATCCCGGTGCTAGGAAGGAAGAAGCAGGGGGATCTCTCGGTCTCCCCCGCCAGCCAGTCTAGAGGAATCTACAAGTTTCAGGTTCAGTGAAAGACTCTGACTCAAAAAATAAGGTGGAGAGCAACACAGGAAGATACTTGACATTGGCCTCTGGCTTTATACATATCTGGACATGTCTTCCCACTGCATACACATGCACACACACGATTATGTATAAACATGCACAAACACATGGAAGTTTTGCTATGTCCACATTTGTCTAAGTTTGTGGTTGGAGCTATCAAATGAATCATTGGTACATATTCGGCAGACATTAACTGTCTTTTTCTTGTCAGACACTGGTCAAGGACCTGGGCTAACAGCTTGCCCTACAGAGTCTTGGAGATATAAACAAAACAAACAAAATCAAGCACAATATTAAAGGCTCGATAATCTGTAACAGGGAGCAAGATCACACACTAGAAGACACAAAAGAAGGATATGGACTTGAGGGACAGTTACTGAGATCCTAGAAACTGCTATAGGTAATTCAGATGAGTAATGTGAGAGAGAAAATAATATTCTGAGCAAACATTTTAGACTTGAAGATTGTCAGCATTTACTGTGTCCTGAAATAGTCAGAAGAATGTAACTATAACCCATAGATATTTAAGAATTAGGGAAAATCAGTGGAGGTCAGTTCAGGTAAGAGATAAAGTTGGGAAACTGAATGGCTTCCACTCCATTCATGCTAAGCAGAAAGTTCATGCCCTGTGTTAAAAAGATTCTTTGTCTGCCATACAAGGAAAAGTTTTTTAGTGTTTTAGTTACTGTTCTACCGCTATGATAAGACATCATGTCCAAGGTATAAAAGAAAATGTTTGATTTGGAGCTCAAGGTTTGAAAGGGTTAGAGTCCATGGACATCATGGCAAGGTGCATGACAGCAGGAGGAAAGCATCATGCTGGGGCAGTAGCTGAGAACTCGTATCTTAAGACACAGACCCTAGGCAGAGAAAGCTAACTGGGGATGGCTTGGGCTTTTGAAGCCCATCCACAGTGACACACCTTCTCCGAAAAAGTCACACCATCTAATCCTTCCCTAAAGTTCTACCAACTGGGGACCAAGTATTCAAACCTATAAGTCTATGGGTGCCTTTCATTCAAACCACCACAAATGGCAAGACTTTAAGAAGAGCAATGAATTAGACAACTATCTGAACTAGCCCAGACAGGAGGAGAAGGTCAAGACACAAAGTGTGATGGCTAAACTTTATTGTCAACTAGACACACCTGGGAAGAGGGAACCTCAGTGGAAGAACTGCCTCCATCAGATTGACCTGCATGCATGCCTTTAGGCATTTTCTTGATTTCTAACCTCTGTAGGAGGGTCCAGCTTACTCTGAGCAGTAGCATCCCTGGGTAGGTGTGCTTTCACTAGAGAAGAAAGGTAGCTGAATGTGAACAACATTCCTCCAGGTTCCTCTGGCCTTGAGCTCCTGTCCTGGCCTCCCTTAATGATAGAAAGTTACAAGAAAGTGTAAGCTAAAATAAACCCTTTCCTTCCCAAATTGCCCTTGGTTATGGTATTGATAGCAGCACCAGACTGTAAACTAAGTCCAAAAGCATACAGAAAAAGTTGGTGAGTTAGCAGAAGTCTATGAAGTACAGCTTTTCTAGATGTGGTCATTATTAGTGTTGAGAGTTGGATTGAAGAGAGGAATCCAGAATCACAGCAAGATATTGTGGAGAAACAAAGTCGTGGTAGACAGAGAGAGTGCCATGGTGAGATGAGTTACAAGGGGAGTTCAATGTTCCCTTTGAGATTCCTCAGCAGAGATTCTCTGCTGATGCTTCTGCTGATATGTATCTACACCCGACTTGCCTGACCACCAGGCTGGGCACAACTGCATATTGCTGTTTTAAACTCTGGAAAAGCTGACCGCAGTCAAGGTCACAAAATTGGATGCATATTGTATACAATAAACTGCAACGCAATGTGCTTCCTGCTACCTGAGGATGCTGTGTCTTTGATTTTCTCATTAAAATGTTTCTCTGGATACCCTAGGGTTTTTCTTACCTTGGTGTTAGAACTGAGAAAATGGCATGCTATAGTAAGGATACTACTAACTTTGCTGTGGTGGTTTGAATAAGAATGGTCTCCACAGGCTCATACATTTGAATGCTTAGGGAGTAGCACTATTGGAAAGAATTAGGAGGTGTGGCATTGTTTGGGTAGGTGTGGCATTGTTGGAGGAAGTGTGTCACTGGGGGGTGTGCCTTGAAGTTCCAAAAGCCCAACATAGATCCAGAGTCTCTCTTTTCCTGCTACCTGGGGACTGATAGTAAAACTCTCAGCCACTTCTCCAGCACCATGCCTGCCTGTGTGCAACCAAGTTCCTCACCATGTTCCCCACCAATGTCTATAATGGACTAAACCTCTAAAACTGCATGCTAGCCTTGATTAAATGCTTTCTTTTATAAGAGTTGTGGTCATGATATCTCTTCACAGCAATTGAACACTGATTAAGACACTTACTTGTGTAAGAGTATTTTTTTAATTAATGTATGAACCTTTTGGCACCTATTTTGTTCTTTCAGTAAGAGAGCAAAGTAATGGCAGCTTACATCAAAGCCATAGTTTTCTTTCTTTTTTTTTTTTTTTGAGACAGGGTTTCTCTGTGTAGCTTTGCGCCTTTCCTGGAACTCGCTTGGGAGACCAGGCTGGCCACGAACTCACAGAGATCCGCCTGCCTCTGCCTCCCGAGTGCTGGGATTAAAGGCGTGCGCCACCACCGCCGCCGCCGGCAAAGCCATAGTTTTCAAGAGGTAATCTGTAAAATGTGGAATATTCACATGTATTACACAGGCACAAAAATCTACGTCAGAATTTCTATATCTTTCGCATTTACTTTGCTAAAGAATCTGTCTAATGAAGTCATCAATTATGCCACAAATATTACATTTGCATGGCATAAAACAGAATATGTGAAACAGGAGGATGCATTATATAAAAAGTGAGGTTAACTATATGCATGGTATCATCACCAGGGCATGGATGTGCAAGAGCTGCACAGCTGCCTCCCCTCCACAGTTCCCCTCTGTCTAACCCTTTGTCTTCATCCTCAGAGTCTTGTCTTGTTTGGATTCCATTCTTCCCTTACCTCTGTTGTGATTTCAAGTTCTGCTAGCAACCGTAAGACTGATGCCAGCTTTATTTTTTACTTCATTTTCTGAGAAGTAGTAGCTGTTAGTTTATTTGGGTGGAAATTACATCTGAATTTTAAAAAGTAACATGATACTCCAGGCTAGATACATACATGCTTTCAGTCGATTACTTAATTCCACTTCTGTCTTCCAAAGCATGGCATAGGATTGGAATCTGAATGGTTATTGAATGTCTGTGGGCACAGTGTACCCAGTACTTAGGAAAGCTGGTTTACCAAGTGTGGAAGGTTTGTGGTGAGCCAACTTCCCTAACATTTCATGTGCCCCTGGCAGTATGACTAACCCAGTCCCAAGGTTCAGCAGGCTATCCCAGCCAGGGAAACTATAAACAGTAAATGATCTTTAAAATGTATGTCAAGCCCAAAGCCCCACTTTCATATTTCCAGGTTCGGACAGATTCCATGTTAAAATAAAGTGAGACTCCCAGCAACTATATGAGAGTGCTATTTCGTATGTGCTCTTTGTATCAGTTAACAGTCTTTGTATCTCAGACTTTATTTTATCTCAGTTTATTTTCACACAGTAAAAGTGTGTCAATTATCCCCTCCTTCAGTCTCCTTCTCTTTAGTTTTCAATGGGGCCCAATTCCAGAGCCACTACAATTAGGATCAGGATGCCAGAACTCTACTTCCCATCTATTTTCACAATATGAACGAAGAAACAACCACAGCAGTTTTCTCCATGGTGCCTTTAATGACTCAGCCAGAGTCCCCAGCTTAACATTAGGAAAGCAGAAACCCCTTGAATAAGGACCTTGAATTGTCTGCTTGACTCTCTCGGTTACTCTCTCTATGAATCTATGGACAAGGAACTAGAATTCACACCATTCTCCCAGTTGCTGTAAACCATCTCACTGTGCTCATGGTCTTGGGGCCTGGGATTCCCTTTGCCAGTGCCTTGACCTACATACATCATACCTGTGCTTCAAGTCTCAAGCCAAGCACTGCTTCTTCCTAAAAGTAGTTTTTGTTTCTTTTTTAAAAATTGATTTAATTCATCATCATCATCATCATCATCATCATCATCATCACTATGTGTTTTATATATGTGTACTATGACTATATGTGAATGTGTGACATGGCATGCATGTGGGGGTCAGATGACATCTTCTGAGATCTGATTTTCTCCTTCCACTATGGATTTCAGGATTGCAGGGCAATTACCTTACCCACTGAGCTATCTCGCTCTGGCTTCCAAAACTCATATTTGGCTTCTATGACTGCTTCCTCAGTACTTTCATGCTCCCCATCACTTTCCTCCTCCATCTTGACCTGTCCCTTCTTTTCCACATGTACAGGGCACACGCATATTTTAATTTAATAGGAGATAGCTTGGCATTCCCTATTGGGACTAACTGTGAGTGCTTGTGAAGGTTCAGGGTAAGCATTCTCTCTATTTTTCTCAAGCACTGTCAGAGTCATGCACCACAGGAAGATCACACTAGACTAGGTTTCACAACCAATTGTGAGCCTCATTGTTGCCTCAGAGTCCCAGAAGCTCTGTGCTCCACACAAGATTGAGGGCATTGAAGGTGAGGAGGGATGTTATATGCTAGAATGATAGCTCTAGATTGCAGAGTTGCCACCCTGCTTAGCCAGTCTAAAAGGTAGCTAGAAACAGCAATTTTAATTATTTAGCATTTACCAGGGACTGCTTTGTGGATTTCTTAAGTTTTATTTAATCCTCATGATATTTTATAAAGTAAGTGCTCAGACACACCCAGCTTACTGATAAGAAGAAGTAAGCAAAGAAAGCACAAAGCTGGTAGAAGCTGAGATAAGATTTGAACCACACCTCTAGTCTCTGTAGCTCACATCTTTAGCCAGCAGGTTTTGTGGCTTGCCAGATAGGAAACGTTCGGACTTTATGAAACATGCTGTTCACAACTAAATTCCCCCCCTTTTTGGAGACTGAGATCACATGTTTTGGTTTGTTTAATCCACAGATTTCAGAATTGTCATTGTAAATAGGAGACTCTGACCCAGTAAACAGCTGTTTGCTAGAGTGCTAGCATTGGATGCTTCTTCTCCACCCAGGGGGGAAAAAATATTTTGCACTCAACATTCTGCTTTCTTTTAAATGTGAGGCTACATATTTTCATTTGCCTTGAGGATCTCCACTAAAAATAATTTCATACGTATTGGAAACGTTTATCACCTCCACCACAGCTATGTCAAATAAGCATTGGCAGAGAGACTGCAGCCTTCAGAGCAATCCTAGGACCACACATCAGGGATCTCTTGTCATATCAGGGACCTCTCATCAGAAGCAACTGAAAGTAGATTTGAAACACATCTGGGCCACTGAGGTCCCTGTCTAGGAAGTGTTTGAATCTTCACCCTCTGACTCATGGCTATTCAAATAACTTTGATTTAGAAGAAACTAATAATGATTTACAAAGCCTGTCCTCTAGACTTTAAAGCTCTCATCTCTAGCATCCTGTGCTGCATTAGTATTGAAGCTGGGGCAGCAGGTGTATACCCAAGTGCCCTGATCAAAGTGCCTGACAGAAACACTGGGAAGGTTCAAGGTTATAACAGAAGTAGTAGGAAAGCCATTACTGGAAAGATCCTAATGAAACTAACCTGGGACATGGAAACCGCAATCCAATCACAGAAATGCCAACTTATTTTTCCTTTAAAACCAACTGCAAATATATTGCCCCTGCTTTTAAATTATCTACTTCATTAGGTTAAGAAATTACATTTTCATTGCTAGCAAGAGGCTCTTTGTCAGGGGTAGTGCATCCAAATGCCAAAACACCCAGGCTTAAATATTTAAACTGCATCTATTGAAGGCAGAAAAATCACTTGAGGTTAGAAGCTGCTGGTGACTCTAGGTTCACACAGGGTTTGACAAGTGGTTCAACAAATACCTCAGCAGACAGCATTGATATTTACTGGCTTGAAGTGATTATCTGTCCAAAACAAATGGAATGAAAATGATGAATAACACTTTGCTACATGGAAATGGATAAATTTGTGATTAAAAATTGTTGTTGAACCAGCCAAATATTTTTATAGTTCATCCCGAATCACCTTTAATTCCTCAGCAGTTTTGACCTGAGTAGTCCTATGCTTGGTCTAGAGAAGATTATGGCAAATTTGCAAAATTAATATGTGATGCCTGGATAAAATTCCAGGTATGCTTGGACCTTCTTAGCTCTGCCACAAAGGGGAGCAGGGTGGATTCCATCAGTAAGACAGTCTGTAAAAATCATGAGTAACAACCTAAAATAGATATCAAAATTAAGACTTTCCTAATGATATTTTCATTATCATTTGTTCTTATTTTTGCCTGTTTAATATTAGAGGACCACAGGAGGTCTTTATTGTTTACTAATTTGTACTTTATCTTTTAAATTTTGGAGGAAATTTCTGATATGTTCTCTTTGCCTTAGGTTTGTGATTCATGAGGTTCAAAGCAGACTGTTTTAACCTTAACATGAGTCATTTTAGTGACATGATTAAGTTATTTAGAACAATGTTCACAGCACTTCTCGAGACTCCTGGAAGCATCATGCTTTGAGAAACTCCTACAAATGATCATGGAAGAACAGGAGACTCAGTACAGTTGTGGGGCATGCTGTCTTAAAAGTGTGGGTAATGGCTGCCAGAGGAGGAGGCATTTTCTTTATGGAGTAACCAATGGTAAGTTGACCGATCCCCATGCTCATGCAAGAATCCTAACTAACTTGGTGGTGATCCACACACAAAAGATGCCAAAGTGGGCAAGGCACTGACAGGGAAGAAAGGTCAGCACAAGTGGGAGGGACGAAGAGAAGATGGTGGGGATGTATATGGCCACAATGCACTGCATACACATGGGAACTTGCCAAAATTAAACATTTCAAAAGGAGAAATCTCTTCTTTGCTTCATTCTTATTATATACAAATAGCAAATTACTATAATGTTAAATTAAAGAAGCCACCAAAACATTGCTTTGCACTGAGGGTAATGCCTCCCCCATCTGTAAAGTGGATTTATTTCATAAAGAGAGAGAGAGAGAGAGAGTAAGGGTCAAGTCCGCGAAAGACACACCAGGCACTAGATACCTTGAATACTGACAGAACACAAAACCATGAAACAAGTATTGTAGTTGGAGTATTCCTGTGTCCACCCGGCTCCTGCAGCTGTTCAGACCCAATTAAACACAGAGAGACTTATATTACTTATAAACTGTATGGCCATGGCAGGCTTCTTGCTATCTGTTCTTATATCTTAAATTAATCCATTTCTATAAATCTATACCTTGCCACATGGCTTGTGGCTTACCAGTATCTTACATCATGCTTCTCCTCGTGACGGCTGGCAGCCTCTTCCTGCCTCAGCCTTCCACCTCCCAGCATTCTGCTCTCTCCTTATCCCACCTACACTATACTTCCTGCCTAGCTACTGGCCAATCAGTGTTTTATTTATCAATCAATCAGAGCAACACATTCACAGCATGCCCAGCAGAATATATGTCCCCGGTGGAAAACTCTGGGAAGAATGATACAAAACAGAGGTGACATTTGTTTTTGACTTTGTAAGAATAGTCTTGTGCAATGTGGTCTAAATGTTGACCTGCCAGCAAACTGTAAAAAGAGAGTCATTTGGTCCTCTGTGAAGGATGGGTAGCAACTGTTTCCTCTTACACTTTATAAGCAGCTGTGGTTGAATTGATGCGGAAAACTAATTGCTTTCGACAAGGTGTTAGCAAGAATATTTTTATAAGTGTTCTTTCACAACAGAATTCCTCACTGACCAGATGCCACATAAAAGCTCTCTGTTTCTGAGAGTGTGTTTTGTCCCTCTAGGCATGCACAGTAAACATGAGACTCACCCAGTGGGGTGTCACAACTACGTTACAGGGTCCTCCTGCCAGAATCTAATTGAGGAGTTACAGAATCTGGAGATAGCTCATAGAGGGCATTTAACCCCCACCCCCATTCACAGCAGCTTTCTTCTTGTCAAATAAAAGTTCCAAGCACCAATTAAAAGTATAACTCTTACACATTTTGAGATGGGAAACAGCAGAAACATGGCTCTTTTATTGAAATGAAGCAGCATCTCCACAGCCACAGTGGACATGCTAGAAAAACACTGGTCTGCACAAATATTTTCTGGGTTCATCCCTTTGCACCCCCACCTTCTGACCAGATGCGGACCCCTTGGCCCTCCTCCATGGAAACCTGACAGCAGATGCTGGTAGCAGAGCCCAGACAGGCATATCTTAAAGAGGCAGCCCTGGCAAAGTTCAGGGAGGGTTTGTTCTTCACTCGAGCATTTCATCAGTTCCATGCCAACCACTTGCTTAGCTGAAAATGTTGAAAAAAGACATGCTCACTGTTTAGTCTATGAAAATAAGATGGAAGAAGCAGGTCTGAACTGAACAGTAGCTCCTCCCTTTAGAACAAGAGGAGAGTCTAGGAGTATGGTGCTTGGAGAAACACTACGGAGTCCACCTCTTCATAAAACACTGTGGAGCCCCCCTCTGCACAAGCCATGATCTCCACAGACTCAAAAATTCTTGCTTCTGAACCTGACCTTAAGTACATGGTCCGGCAATACCTCATCCTATGCTGCATCCTTGAGAATATGGAAAGGAGAGGTAGTTGTGACCAGCCTGTCAAGCCAGCCTTCCCTGTCCAACAGTTATTTACTGAGGACAGCTAATAGCCGTGTCGCATATAGCTGTCCTGTCTGAAGAATCTTTTGGTCTGAATTTTATTCTTCCTTTCCTGTATTGGCTCTGTGCCTTCACTGGGACATGGCCACCTATCTACCTTCTGCAGGGAGCCTCAGTTACTCAAATACCTCTGAATGGTGGGTGACATTCTCCTGTCACTGCTCTGAAACCAGGCTAACTCTGGATTGGCGCCACGCTCTGCTTCTCAGAGATTGACTCCTGCTTGGCAGCCCATGCCAAAGACCAAACACTCAGGACCAAGGCACTATCATAAGCTGAAGGCTCGCTTTGATCCAGGAAGTCTTTCTGTTTGAGTTTGATCCCCGCCCTAAGCTGCTTATGCATCCTAACTAAAACCTCTCAAAATCACATCAAAAGAAGCTCCTTGAGTTTGTACTCTAATCATTCATGATTAACTTCATTATCCTCTGAGGTCCATTTGTGAAGCCTCCAAAACTTGGTGCTAGTTCTGGAAAATGTGTGGGTACACATACCAACCATTTACATGTTCCTATGTCTCCTTGGAAAATACTCAGAGATACAGGTTTAGTTTTTTTTTTTTCTCAAGGCAAGCTTTATTTTTCAGAACACAAACAGAATATCACACAACAACTGTGAAAAAACAAATCCTTGGGCTATATAAGCATATGTGGTGCTGCTCAGTCATATATATAATAGTTCCACATTTTTTTCTCTTTTAGGAAACAACATACAGTTTTCTACAGTGGGTAAAACAATTTACATTCCTACCAATGACATCATGTTGTTGCTTCTATTCAGTTTCCTTGCTAGGTAACACTAATCTGGTTTAGTTTTTAATGGTTATCTTTTTTTTTTTTTCTTTTGAGACAGGGCTTCTCTGTGTAGCTTTGTGCCTTTCCTGGAACTCACTCTGTTAGCCCAGGTTGGCCTCGAACTCACAGAGATCTGCCTGCTTCTACCTCCTGAGTGCTGGGATCAAAGGCATGTGCCACCACTGCCCGGCTCTTTAATGGTTATCTTTGCAACTGCATAGTGGCTGATAACATCAGAATATATATTAATTAAATACAGAGGTCTTCTACTAGTGATGGGATTTAATGTAAAGCATGAATTGAAAGCATCCTTTTTCCGCAATTCTTTTATTAGCACTTTTAGTAATTTGATAAAATTCTATTTAGCATTAGGGTCTTACGTACAGTTGTGATTTCTTTGTTGTAAGATGGCATTGTGTTCTGAATATAGGATGCACCTTTCACCATGCTTAGTTATTGAATGCTTGGTCCCCCAGCAGCACTGTTTTGGCAAATTATGGAAAAAGTGTAGAGAGATGGGATCATTGCTGCAAGAAGTAGGTCACTGGGATATGACTTTGG
The DNA here is from genome assembly GCA_902168425.1 of Peromyscus attwateri. NCBI lineage: Eukaryota > Metazoa > Chordata > Mammalia > Rodentia > Cricetidae > Peromyscus > Peromyscus attwateri. The sequence goes on along the minus strand of CABHPP010109931.1, from coordinate 4,096 downwards.
AGGTTAGAAATGGCCTGAAGTAACTTTCTTGCTCTCTATTGACTGTGGGAGGAGCAAGCTCCTCTGGCACAGACTCATGCTTCATAATGTGTTGCTCAAATTCATGGGGCCAAGCAGTCACTAACTGGACCTTCTTAAAACATGATCCCAAATAGGAATTTCATCTCTTAAGCTCTGACAAGTATTAGGTGACAGCAAATGATAAAACTAATTAACAGAATGGCATTCATAAATACATCACTACATACCTGCATGCATATCTAAGTAATATTGTTCTACATTATTCTAAATACATACCAAGTGGTTTCATTTCATTTAATAGCTACATGGTCTTCCATTCTATGGTTGTACAATAATGTATTTAACCTGAACAGCCTTAGTGATAGGCATTCAGGCACTTCTCAGATTTTTGCGATGTTCACCCTTATTTACATCATTCAAACATATGCTGCTTAAAACGTCCACTGGATATATTTTTGTAAGCAGAAATTACACTTATATATACATATATAATTTATAATTTGTGTACATTTCCCTGTTTATTGTGTAATGTTTTATTTCTCTTCTGGGATCCCATGTGGTCTATGACCTGCACCTTCTCCTCCTGTATCCTGGGATTCTTTTGTACTCTTGAATGTGATGATTTTTTTTTTTTACTTCCACTTCTTATTTGAGGGACTTGACAGTTTCAGGAATTCTTGTTGGACACTTATTTATTTATTCATTTATTTGTTTGTTTTTGGTGGAGCACTAGGTCTTTCTCTGGCTTTATTTTAAGACCTCTCCCCTTGCCTCAGTTAGAAGTTAACATACCAAGGCTGAGTTGTTGGTAGTTCATTTCTTGATAGAGCTCACTGAGCGCTTTAGTTTGGTGTCTGTAATGTTGGAAAATTCTTTACCATTATATTTCCTAGTACTTTTCATATTTGGTTCTATTTTCTTCTCTTCATGTATGTATTTTATTCTTGTTGTCTTACAGTTCCTAGATGTTATGTCTGTCTTGCCTTATTTGGTACAATATTTTGTTTTCTCCTTCTTTATGTTTTTAAAATATTTCCTTTATTTTTTGAGATTATAAATCAATTACTTTCCCATTTCTGTCCCTTCCTTCAAACACTCCCATGTACCATTCTTTTCGTCCTTTAATATTCATGGCCTCTTCTTTCATTGTTTTTACATGTCTCTTCTCACTTTATAGGTCTGGATCTGTAGTGGACCGTGTCTTTAGCAGACCTGTGTCTCGGGGCTGTGGCAGTCTTGGGTGTTCCTCACTGAAATACATCCCCAATCTGGAAACCTCTTTCCCACTCCCTGAATTTAACATCCTTTCATGCTTCCCTAAAGTCTTGACTCCTGTTGACAGTGCATTGTTACTCTGGTCTTATGTGAGCAAAGAGGATACAAGGGGGTATTTTCATAGCAGAAACCTCTCAGCTGGAATGAGGCTGTATTAAATATCTTTAACTTGACAGTCATCCTTTGTTTTAGAGAAGGCTGTGGCTATACTTCACAGTGACTATAATCCCCCATCCTTGAACAGCCCAGAGAAGTACTCCCTGAGGCCCACATTGGGAAAATCTGATGGGTTCCAGGAAGTCATGTCCCAGGACTAAACTGCCCCTATAAGACTGGGGTCCTCAAGAATATATTACTCTTTGGTTCATGTACACTCAAATTCTTGCTGCATTGAAATAACTCTAAAAAAGTGATTAAAATTTTTGCTTTCAATGGCTTCTGTTCCAGGTAAACAGATTTGCCATGTCCCGTTTGATACATATGTCACCCCAAATTTCAGTGAAGATGTTTTTCTCAGAAAATCTAGCACTTGGATAGTTGGGAGAGCTGTCTTGTTGATGGAACAGAAATGATAGCTTCCATACTCTTTCTAATGGAGACCTAAAATCAGAAGATCCTCTAATTATTTGTAATAAATGGTCTTTGTCATCTACCCATTGTTTAGTTGCCACATTTATCCAGAAACTACTTTGTGGATAAAAGACTATAATGGTCACCCAAGCTGTTAGAAAAATGGCCTAAAGGGAATTGCTTAGGGCTAGGCTATAAATAAGTCTTTCATCTGTAAAGCCTGTAAGTTTCAAAAGGCATATGGAAATTAAGTCCAATCTTAAAAAGTCATATCTGTGTCAGCATGGGTGGAGAAATCTTCCAAGCCTCCACTTCTGGATGAAGAGCTACAGGGAGCAAATGGCTGTTGAGAGGGAGAATCATTCTTCTCCAGGGGTGAGAGCTCTTCTTCCCCTTAATAGGCTGTCAATCCCAAGTGGTCAGCCCTAATACGTAACAAAGGAGCAACACTAAAGGAGCTCATGAGTCTGTATTTATGTATTTATAGTATATGTATACACATATAAATGTGTGTATATGTATATGTAAGAATAATAAATAATAAGAGGCCAAGAAATTGGTAGCGAGTGGGAGAAACATATTGAGTCAGAAAGAGGACAAGAAGGGAATAACTGATGTACATGTAGTACTGTTGCTAGAGTTTTCCTGCCTGGCCCACAGTCAGGACAAATCTGTCACCCGCCAGTCCCACAGCCGCTCAGACCCAACCAAGTAAACACAGAGACTTACATTGTTTAAACTGTTTGGCCTAATGGCTCAGGCTTCTAGCAATCTAGTTCTTACATCTTAAATTAATTCATTTCTATAAATCTGTACCTTGCCACGTGGCTCGTGGCTTACCGGCACCTTCACATGCTGCTTGTCATGGCAGCGACTGGCAGTGTCTCTCTCAGCCTTCCTGTTTTCTCCTAATTCTCCTCTCTGTTAGTCCCGCCTATACTTCCTGCCTAGCCACTGGCCAATCAGTGTTTTATTTATTGACCAATCAGAGCAATTTGACATACAGACCATCCCACAGCATAGTACTCATGTAAAATCCTCAAAGTAATTATTAAAACTACTTAGCAAACAAAAATATGTAGAAAAAGAGGTACTTTTTAATGCAATTTTTCATTTTTTAAATAATTTCTGAGCTTTACATCATTCAGAAAAATTTTCCCAGGTTCATGGTTAGAAAACAGTTTTTTGTTAATGTTCTAATGAAATAATTTAAGATATATGTCTATAATAAATTACAGTAATTTAAATAGTATATTTAAATGTTATTAGAAAATTAAGAGAGTTAAAATTTAACTAGAATTGTGTGTTGGTGGGAGAAAGGAAAATGCTTGTTCTTCTAAGTAGCTGTAGACATTGATAATACAACAGCTATTGAAACCAGACTGTTCCCTGCTGTGGGATGTTCTGTATGGCAAATGTGTTGCTAATAAAGCACTGATTGGCCAGTGGCTAGGCAGGAAGTAGGCGGGACTAACAGAGAGAATTAAAAGAGCAGGAAGGCAGAAGGAGACTGCCTGCCAGCCAGCAACCACCAGGACAAGCAGCATGTAAAGATGCCGGTAAGCCACGAGCCATGTGGCAAGGTATAGATTTATGGAAATGGATAACTTAAGACATAAGGACAGTTAGCAAGAAGCCTGCCACGGCCATACAGTTTATAAGCAATAGAAGTCTCTGTGTTTCCTTGGTTGGGTCTGAGCAGCGGTGGGACTGGCAGGTGAAAGAGATTTATCCTGACTGTGGGCAAGGCAGGAAAACTTAAGCCACAAATGGCGCCAGAACGTGGGGCAGTAATTTCCACCTAAAACCTGAGAAAAGATTCTAAAACGGAGCTAAAAACAGCTTCCTAATTATCTCTCTCAAATGAGCTGCAGCTTGCCGGTTTGAGCTACTTGTGGGTTCCTGGCGTGTGTGCTCGACCTGCAGTATGGCGGGAATGAGGCCTCTGCAAGTGGCACATTAAGCTGCATGGTGGATTTAGCTTTTGCTAGTACAAAACAAAAAAAAGAGGTTTCTGGGCTAAAGGCTGCTTTGATAGAAGCATAGACCCATGAAGGCTCCCAGAGCTGGTGGTAAACGTATCACCGCCATGTTGGGAAGCTGAGGTGGGCGGAGCCAGCAGCCACAGCACCTTTTCAGTCTTAGAATGCTGCAGTTTAAAGCAATAGGTTCACAATAAGACAGATTCAGATGGAACAAGACTTTAAATGCTTTAAAATGTGTGTAAAAA
>CABHPP010109929.1:22423-52840 GCA_902168425.1 Peromyscus attwateri | reverse complement strand
ACACACACACACACACACACACACACACAAAGAAATCATTTAAATGTTAAAAAAAAAAAAGGAGGAGGAAGAGGAGAATGGTATGCTGGGATCCAGAGACATGCAGCCCCTGTTACACAATTCTGCAAGTCATGAACCCTGGAGTCCCAAAGTCTTGACCAAAACCAGCTGATGTACTAGTTAGCAAAAGCTACTGACTTCTCTGGTATTGAATGTCCTGAGCTATTCAGTGGAAAGCAGAACCACAAATATCAGAGGGGTGGCATTCTCAAGACAGTGGTGTGCAAGTGAAGATCAATGAATGCCTAGAAAAACCAACCCACTGCTCTGACACCACGGTACCAATTCACTGCTCCAGCGGCCTCCAAAGGTTGGAAAGGTCCAAACCTGTGGGCAGAACCCAGGACAAAGGGCTCTGTGAGTTGTATCAGACAATAGCTCTCCAGACCTGTTGTACTGAATCCATGGGCATAGCCCACGCCCACACTCACTCTGCAAGGGCTCTAGGGTGTGAGGTCCATTCTCCTTTCTCCTTTCCTCCCATATCCCTCATTCCCCTCTGAACAGTAAGGAAAGGTCAGAAAACATAGTCCCTTCTTGGTATTAATGTCACTTAAATCTGCGAAGAGAGAACAGTCAATTCCATCACCATAATAGCCTAGCACAGCCACTACTTTGGCTGAGGATGCCAACCTTTCCCATCATCCAAACTGCCAAAAGGACTAAAGACTGCAACTCTGCAAGCTGTTCTCATTCTCATATACCCACCCTACACACACCTCTATACACACAAACACCCTTAGCCTACAACTTAACTGCAAAAGCACAAGGAATCAGCTAAATGAATGAGAGCCTACTGTCACAGAATAAGTCCAATCTGGACTTGGATGAGCTGTGCAACCTCAGACTTCTTACCTGCAGAATTCCATGCCAGCATGCCCAGCCAGTCTAAATAGCTCCCCTAATTCAGGTGTGATGCCATTCTCAGATCCTTCTCCCCAACACCTGTTCTAGCCCCCAAGTTCTTGCACCAGCCAATAAATGTTTTAGCTACTCCAACCCTTAAGCCAGAATCAGACACATGGTCCTCCCTAATTGAAAAGGTAATGAAAGAATAACATGCCTATAATAACCCTAAGACACAGAAGATGAGATCTGGGTGAAACCGTTTCCAAGTCAAGTCCCCTGAGACCAATTTGAGTGAAGGAGGAAAAGCATGAGATAGCATCACTGAAAGGCCACAGGAGATAATATGTAATACTGAAAAACAAAGGAAGACTCTCTTCACATCCCTGGAAGCATACTAGGAAGATGCATGCCATCCTGAGAAAGCCACTAACACCATCAAGCACAACCTACAGGATATCCTCAGAGAAGGGCGTTTATGGTGTCTCCTGAGCAGTTGGCCTGAGACAGCTCTAGCCTTGAGAAATATAATTTTGTTTTGTTCTTCTTTTTCTAGGATTGAATTGGGAATCCTCCTCTTCAGCTAGATCATGGCTCTTCCTGACACAGCAACTGCTACCAGAGCCATGGGAGATAAAGCTGAATCCCAGGAAAGGCAGTCAGACCAGAGGCCAAATTTCAGCTCAATTTTACATTTTCAATACCCACATGGTGTATGTACTTCATATTATAAAGCAAAAGCTCTTTTTCATTATTATAGTAAGTCTATTAATGAATAAAGCCAGTGCATGGTCAAAATTAGCAGAAGTAAACATACCCACAATGTTATTGATAAGTAATGTTCCTCTTATAGCAAATATGTATTAGAGGTCAATGTGCCAGGCATTTTCTAACTAACCTTTTTTAATCCTTATTATACCGAGAGAGAGAGAGAGAGAGAGAGAGAGAGAGAGAGAGAGAGAGAGAGAGAGAGAGTTAGTTAGTTAGTTAGTTGAAGACTGAATCCAGGATCTTATGCATACTAAGCAAGCATCCTCCATTGAGCTCCATCCCCATTTTGTTTTGTTTGCTATGTAGTCCATGCTGGCCTTAAATTCATCATCCTCCTGCCTATCCCTCTTATTCTGAGATTACAGATGAGCATCACCATACTCAGCAAAACATAATCATCATCACTATCATCTCATTATTACTGTTAGTTTATAAAAGATAAAAGTGAGACATATCAGTCAATAAGCTTGCCCAAGCATGGGAACATGTTTCAAAAAGCAGGTACCTCCCCTCCTTTTTTATCTCAGGAGTAAATGTATTGCCCAAGCTCTCTGCAGGGCACGGTGGCAACAGGAACATTGGTATGAACATATTAGAGACCAAGTTCCACTCTTCCACCCCATTGCTGCTTGATCTTAAGCTGAGCGCTTGTGTCAGCCTCTCCCTGCTCCTTTCTAAAGTAAGATTAACATAGCCTCACTGGGTTGGCTAAGACAATGACAGTAAGACACATGGTGCAGAGTAAGCTATGTTGGTGCTCTTCTTTCAGTGCCTGCTGAGCTCACCCACCAGCACTTGCATCAAAACAGCAAGCATACCTGAATGATGCCATCTCCTTTTCTCAAAGACCTGAGAGCCAGTAAATTAATAGCTTTCTAAAGGTTGAAAATCATGGGCCCTGAAATCTAAGACACCAAAAGTACCCTGGGGTTTGGAGGTACCAAGAAATTCTCTACCATGATCACACCTGACGGCAGCTTGTCTTGAAGGCAAAGTAAATATGGTCTCTGTCAGTTCAACAAGACGAATGCCTCTGTGTCGCCAGGTGACTATGGAGTATGTGCATAGATAATGGGCATTCTTGAACTTCAGCTTCAGTGAGTGCTTCAGGTTCCCTTGATTCTTACACTGCCTGACAACAGCCCACAGGACTAACAGGTACAGAAAGAAGAAAGCTCAGACCTTAGGAAAAGTCAGTGAGTTCTTCCAGATCCATGATGACCCTTTCAAGCCCTGCTTAAAGCTCCTTGCATGTGAAACAGCTCCCTTCTAACTGCTCTAACCCTTAAGTATCCTTAACTCTCTGCCAATGTCTATAATTGAGTCAAGGTCCAAGGAGGACATGGAGGGCCCTATTCTCAGGAGGGATAAAGATTCAGTGAATATAATGAAATAGCCTACGCACAATACAGATACAGACAAGAGGGGAAGTGGGAAAGTCAACGCTGACCACATATTGGTAATGAAAGCTGCATAGGTATAGTACCATTGGCCTTAAAGTACAGAACATCCCAAACACCCCTTGACTGTTTCAGAAATGCATGCCTGGGAACTTCCTGAGAATAAGGACAGTGCCTGTACATCACCATATCCCCCATGCCACACAAAGATGAGAGACTCGAATGCTGTGTTCATAGATGTGTGGGTACTGGGTGAGTGAATAAGTAGGCAAGTGGATAATGAGGGCAGGTGGGTGAGTGGGTGGGTGGGTGGGTGGGTGGGTGGATGGATGGATGGATGAACAGACATTCATACCTGCCTTTGAAAGCTAAATGACTGCCTTGAATCAGCAGAGGGAAAAGATATCTGGACTTAACTAGTCAATAAAAGTCTATACATATCAAGCCTTTCCCCAGAGGTCCTTGGCCATATCACCCCATATTTATTCTTAGAAGCTAAAACACCCTTACCCAACACTCCCTGGGCCACAAAGTCTTGCCTAATTTTGGGCTGTGCTCATATGGGTTTTCATCGTTTGGGCTCATCTCTCTGGCTTTCCTTCCATGTGTCTCTCTTGATTACTTTCACCCAATTATGTTCCTAACCTGAATTCCTGGCCCTGCCTCATGTCACTTCATGGCTTCTAAATGAGTCATGTTTACTTCACAGCTATCACCAGCATACAGAACACACTGAGGAGAGTCTGTATCCTAAAGTACTATTGACATCTGGTATAAAGAGACTGCAGTGGCTTACACTTCCACCCAGATGCACGATTTCTCTGCTTTCTACTCTGTAATCAGGTCTAGTGTGCAACTCACTCACATTTGAACCCACCTCAGGAAAGGAAGGCTCAGTTAGGAACTGTAAATGTCATCAAACTCACAGGATGTAAGTTTGTTCCACCCAGTGATACTTCGGCTCAACTCAACTTGACCTTCTCTTCTTCCCACCCTAACCTTGAAATATTTTAACCATCACACAAAGTGGATTTTGTTTCATTTGTCTGGAGACATGACAGAGGACCCTGTGAAGAATATTGGCTTTTTTTTTTTCCAAAATGGCACTGACATAACTTCACCTCATGGAAAGAAATGTCTTTAATGTAAATGAGTCATGTGGTGGGGACAGTGAGTTTGCAAAGCTGCTTATGCTTTGACTCCTTTAGGGGAGAGGAGAAAGAGGCATTCTGTTGGTTGTTGACAAACATTTAGAACAATGAGATCTTAATTTGTGCAGCAAGATTCATTGCTGTGCACATGGAAAACAGAGAGAAACAAGGAGCTGATTAAAAACTCTGAGGTCAGTTCTCCCTGGGCAAGAATTAGTCATAATACTCCCTTGCTGTAAGATATAGGATAGGTCATTTACAGGGTGAATGAGGTAGCCTGGCCCTTGTGAATTCACCCAGGGCTTTGAGGTTTAAATCATTCAATCCATGTCTCTGGCTGGATCTTGAGCTTGGCACGTGGTAAATATTCAATTTCAGCAGTTATTACTATTTAGAGATAACCTTGTAGGGATTGGTACTGTCCTATATGATATTACAAGTCAGATATGACTTTTGAGATTTAATTTAAATGGAACGTAAAACTTAGTTCCTCCTCAGCACAAGCAGCCTTGAAAAAATGTAGTAACTACCTATGGTTGGTGGCTCCTATAGCAGAGAGTGCACAGAAAGAGCCTTTCCAGATGTTCTGCTAGAAATCAATGGTTCAGAAATAAGGAGGTGGCCAGAATTGGAGATTTGTGTGACTTAATCTCAATTTCCTCATCTATAAAAAAGAATAATTGTAATCAAATTATTCAATGCTATTGAGTATATCTGATGCATAAGTGTTGAGACCAGCTTACAAGTAACTATAAACATGCACTAGATAGTACCCTAGAATAGGGACAAAGACATAGAGAAGTATAAGAAGGACAAACAAGATGACTATGAAAAGTACTTCCCATGGGATCAAGCACACAGCTTGTAGTTGGTTCACTCTTCAACACATGTTCAGAGTATCAACAATGCATTGGGCACTCTTCTAGGAAGCAGAGAGATGTGAACAAGAGCTGTGTCCTTGTGAACTTACGGTCTTAATAAAGATGCTACCCTTGCTTATGCAACTCTATCAGCAACCATGCCCATTCTCCTACGCACTAAAGCCTCCAGCAGTAGAACATGAAGGTAAGAAGTAAGGTTACCTACGAGGGAGTGCCTAACAAAAGGGCACTATCATGGGTGGGTGTATGGATGGACAGATGGACAGAGGAACAGACAGACAGATGGGAGTAGGCTTGAGAATGCTGAAGCAGTGACCTAGACTTGTAGTGGATCCAGGACTAAGTATTCCCTGGCAAGTGGATATGGCTAAATTGGGGCACTGTTGCCAAGCAACACTAATAAATGATCATAAAGCAGTCTGCAAACAGTATCACACATAAAAGCTTCATCACTGAGAGCAGAAATCTTACAATTCAAATGACTGGGATATACATGGCCTTCATATACATGCTCTCTCTGGTTTCTATTCTGGGATCTGCTCTGACTCACCCTGTCAGCTAGGGCTGCTCCCTAAGCTAAGGAGCAAAACTCCCTTATACTGGCCCTGGACAAATAAACATAACCCACAGCCCAATAAATCCCACCCAGCCCATGGGCTCTCTTGTGGCTTGAGTAGTGCATTCTAGGCATCTGGAAGAGCTTTGCCAGGAAGCACGTGGGCTCCGCCACTTCTCTCCCTTCCAAAATCTATAGCTCCTAATACTTGCTTTGTAGCTGCCCGATATAACTAAGTAGGGCTGGGTCCTTGGTGAAGCTCTGGATCTACTTCTTACCAATGTAGCGTCCCCACATTATCGCTGGTCCTCTAATCTTAGTCTCCTTTCATTTGCTAAGGAAAGGTCACATTTACTTCACAATATTATTAGTGGGATTAAATGACATCAATAAAAAGTGTCTTACTGGTCCGTTTTTGTTGCAACAGAAAATTACTTGAGGCTGGGCACTTTATAAGGAAGAGAAGATTATTAGATCATAGTTTGGCAAGTTCAAAAGCATGACACCAGCATGGAGCTATAAGGACCTTCTAGCTACATCGCAACATGGCAGATAGAATACCCTTTTAAAGCAAATAGGTGGAAGCCAGAGGGATTCAAGGACCTCTCTGTTAGAAAATAACCAACTCTCAAGAGAACTTACTTGCTCTACATGAAATTCACATTAATCCTTTTAGAAGGTATCACCCCAAGGGCATAGCACCTTTTACTAGATCCACTCTTGAAGATTATCCCACTGTTCACAGGGCACTCTGACAAGCTTCTAGAGCACAAGCCCTTGGGAGTCTCACTCAAACTACATCCAAACCACAGCAGTATCCAAGAATTCGGAAGAAGGTAACATATATTCAATGCATGCTGAGGCGGATGGAAAAGAGGAGACATGGTTCAAGTTCTGAGTGCTCACTCACACCACCTCTAGGCCTCTGGTCCATCTGTGCTTTACTCACCTTTGACCATCATTCACAGGAGGGACCCCAGCCCAATCTTCACTAATCTCCCTGAAGCCCCTGGCACACTACTTTTCCAATTTTAACACAACTCATCCTACTTAAAAGAGCACAATGTATATGAAAAGACAATACAAGAATCAGCCACAACTTTCATGTCCAAAATCTAACTTCCAAACAGTTACACTCATTATATGTTTCAAGTGTCTGGAGCAGGTGGGAACACCACCCTGTAGTCCTGGAAACTGAGCAGGGAATCCATGTTAACCAAAATAAATACTCACAGATTAAGGTAAAAATATGAACACTAAATATTATGCTTCAAAAGACATAAAATTACATAGTGTCTAAAGTTCTATCTCTGTCTGATAGTCTACAGGGGTTCTTGCTAAGCTGGAAGGACAGGGTTACTGCCCAAGTGCCTTGAAGTCATCTCCTCACAGACCTTCCTTTAGTCCACTGCACCCAACATCCTCCATGCCATGGGCTCCACTTGCAGTAACCCTTCACAGAATGTCCTTCCTAGAACCACAGGTCATTTCTGTCTCTCATACAAACCAAGTCTTTTCATTAAAAAAAAAAATGTATAATTTATTATATTCTGGCTACCCCAGGCCCTTGGTTGGGTAAACCAGAAATCAACAGTCTTTTCAAATTCTTTGTGCTATGTATTTTCTGCATGTCTACTGGATAGCCAGCTCAGTATACAGACATGATAATAACCCTGGCTGACTCTTCAAGGCATAAAAATAATTTCTAGGTCTTCAAGGCATAAGGGTCAACCTCAGAATTAAAGATGCCACCACAGAACATGATCAGGATTGTGAAAAACCCCAGGAATTCAGGACAGGACTAAGGATTCCAGAGACAGAGACAAGAGAAGCAGGGTCAAGAACGGGCTTCAAATGGCAAAATGTAGACAAGAAATATAAAATGGGGAAGCAAGAGAGGACCCCCCCCCATATTCAGAACCCCATCCTTCTGATCAGGGCTTCTCTGCCCAGCTCATCCATTCAGATAGTAGTTTTGATAGTAGTTTTGTAGTTCTGATTCGTCTGGAACTTGCTGTGTACTGGAACTCACTCACAGCAATCCTCCTGCCTCATCCTACTGAGTTCTGGGATAAGTCATGCATCATCCTTAGCTGGAGCTGACCTTTTTTAAATCCACTAAAGATCCTTGCAGTATCCTCCTGAGTTTGCCAGTCCCTAGGCCACTCTGTGCTTGATATGACCCTTTAGCCTGCTTATGTTCCCGATTCCCTGGGCACTGACCCAAAACAGCACTCTGAGTTGGTATTAAATATGGCAGGGCTAAAATTAGGGCTGTTTCCATAGATATCTACACTTCTGTGGAGCAAATCTGTTTGGCTCCCAAGTGGAATGAAAGTCATGTTTCCATTCTGATTGCAAAGTAACCCTGGAATCTGGGAAACCAAACCTGCTCATATGTGCCAGTGCTTCTGAGCCTTCCAAACCCCTTGGGCCCTTATCTGTGCAAGTAACTACCATGGTCATATGCCCATGAAGAGCCACAAAACATCAAGCAGGAAAGGCAAGGAGGGATACTGCAACTTGGGACACAAATGGGCTAACATGTACCACCAGCACCTTGGGGTTCCTGCTTCATGCTAGAGGGAAGGAATGTTCTTTCCATCCTATTCCAGAAACAGGAAGACTAAGGAATCCACTCACCTGCAAGCTAACATACCATGCAAAGCCAGGAGTTAAGAAACTTGGCTTCAACTTGTTCAGAGAAACATCCCAGGACTCTGAAGCCAAAGGTGAAGATAGAGTGACCCCAGACCTAGATAGCAGTGATTGCCACTGCTTCCTTCTAAGGCTCTGTGCTTGGAGTTTTAGGGGATAATCTCTGCACCCAAGTTAGGGTTTCAGATGTGTATCCCCACATCTGATATTAGGTCCAAACCATTAGGTATATTAGGTCCAAAACATTAGCACCCCAGAATGTGACCTTATTTGGAAACAGAATTACTGCAAATAGAATTCAGGTGAGGTATACAGGGGTAGGATAGACCCTTAGACTACATGGCTGATGGTATAAGTAGGTACAGAGGGAAAGATGGGGATAAGGCCTAGTGAAGCCAATGATGCTTCCACCAGCCAAGGAGCACAAAGGACAGCAGTAAGCCAGCAGAGGCTAGGAAGACACATGGAAGGACCCCTGGGTGGTCCTGACAATTCACTGAACTTCAGACTTCTGGCCTCTTAACTTGTGAGACAATAAACATCTGTGAATCTGAGCCACCCCTTTGTAGCACTTTATTAAGTCCAGTTCTAGGAGACTCATTGTCCTTGTTATAATGTCATGTGACATAGGCTCTGACTCATCTGGGTTTTCCATGAGGACAGTGAAACTTCATTAACAGCAAATAACACCAGCAGTGAATACCAATAGTGATCCTGAATGCTTTATACATAGTAACTCATTTAATCCTGAACAACCTCCTGAGTCTGTGGCATGCTATAGGACAGGAAACTCATTCACAGAAGTTAAGTACCTTGCTCAATGTCACAAGGTTGTATGTGATGAAATCCGAATTAAAATCCAGATTCAGAATGTTCTTTGCCAGCAGTAACCACCTAAATCAAGAAGTAATTGATGGAGATTTGCTCTCTGGTCGTCAGGTTTCAAACCCCTTGCCCTCTTTATCCATTTTGTATTTATTCCACTTGCCCGTGTAGAATGTTCTGTACTAGGTAACCACACAAAACAACAATTGAATTAAATTGCAGTGGCTTCCATATGTCTCCTAATTTCAGCAACAGTTCATATGGCAACAGGTATTAGGAAAGGAACTTGGGCATCTCCAAGGAGGCAGAGGAAAACAGCTCATTTTTCACAATGTTTTTCTGTATCTGGAATTCAATTAACATTTAATGTACACCTGTGATGTGACAGCCCGATGTCAGGCAAGTACACAAGCGACAGCCCCTGCTCAATCTGGAAGGATATAGAAAGGGACAAACTCGCAGAAATTTTGGTAAGTACCAGGACTGAAGTTAGAACCCAGTGCAGCTGCAGCATAGTGGGGTTGAACTTAGATCTGTACTGGTTAAGTGGGGAGGGCTTCAGGGCAGGGCATGGAAACCTCAACCTTCATTTGCAGCTCTTCCAACACTGCCATGACATGAGCATACCAATACAGAATGCATCTTCCCTCTTCCTCCCTCTCTGAAACTTTTTCCTAAAACAATGAGCTTTTTTTTTCCCCCCACTAAATGAAGCACACTGAAGAGGTAGAGAAATTCAACATTAGACTTTGGGTTACTGTTCTATAATGAAGGATGTGGAGTTAGTTGATCACCTTTAGAAAATATTTAAGAGCAGAGCTAGGTAAGTTCATAGACCACCAGCAATGTTGTTGTGGCATTAAACTCTTCAGTATAAAGTAAACAGCACAGGGAAAGGTGGGGAAGATCTAGAAGCATCTAGAGAGAAAGTATCAAATCGGACAGCCATTATCATTACCTGCACCGAAAGCTGGCTTGACCATCATGAGAGCTATGTGGCAAAGCAGAAATAACCAACATACCCTTAGACTTGACCCTGCCTCCATGAGCATCTCTGCCCTACAGAGCCTTTCTTAGAGCATGTGAGCAGAGGGCTTAGGGCCTTGCCCAGCATAGGGCAGACATGTGATTGATGCACCTCATCTCCATCTAAGAATTCAACATAGTGCCTGGGAAAATAAAGGCAGCTGCCCTTCTCCTTCAGCACCACCATGGCTACCACCTCAAGCTGTATTACTTATGTTCTCGAACCTGCGTTTATACCCTAGAAAGCACCCTAGAATGTAAGAACTAGATGATATTCAGCAGAGGGCATCTAAAGGCCTCACTCACCTCCTGCTGGGAACTGGAGGAGGATCCAGAGCAGAGTGAGAAGCAGCCAAAGAGCTTCACCTAACCTAACTGAGAAAACAAGCCTCTTCCATTAAACCCAAACAAAAACCAGAAAGCTGGCCCACTCACCTCTGACCCAGCTCCTCAGGGAGCCCTGACAGTTCTTAAGGACAGGGACTTGGCCAAGTCTCTCAGCCAAGATGACAAGATCCACACAGCTGAACCAATCCTGCAGGTCTGAATCCGTGTTTGGTGTTATTATTCCTGCCCTGTCCACAAAAAGCCCTTGGATCAGCCTGAGTACTTCTTTTTTTAATGCCTCCAGCACTCCATAGAGGCACGCCTAGATGAGCAAGCATAAGCTCTTTCTGGATGAAAGAGACAAATGGTGGAGTTTATTTGTGTCAACTTTTCTGAATAGTGTCAAAGGGAATACAGGGATGGAAAGGAGTTCACATCAGTACATGGGGACCTTGCTAGAAGCTGGGATGTAGAAGGTTGTAAAATCTGGATCTGGGCTAGGGGTCCTGACCCACACAGTCTTCCAGGGAGTGCAGAGCAAGGATGCTGAGCTCAGAGTGCTCTATGTCCCTAGGGCCCATCCCCCACAGAATTGTGGCACTGAAACTGTCTGACCTGTTCTGATGGCCCTTCTTTACATTCCCACTGCTCACTGCCTACATTCTTGCCTTCTTCCCTCCCCCTACACTCACCAAGCAGACCCAAGATCAGTCTTCCACCTCCAGACAAGTATAAATCACTGGTTTCTCCTCCTCTGCTGCCTGGATTCATCCTCTCTCATCTCACCTCCCACCCTGACACTTCTCCTCCTCTCCCACCTCCACCATTCCTCTCTTCTGGTCCTGTTTTCCTTCCTCCCCACAAGCCTCATTTTTCTTGGTTGTTCTGTGCATTGTTAGGCTCCTATAACCCCTGAATATGGGCCATCAGGACAGCAGAGAGTCAGAGAGTCTTAGTGCTTGATCAGGGCACACCTGTCAGCCAGGACCTAGTATAACAGACTAGGGAGCTAGTTTTCATTTCTCTAATCTTCTCTGTGGTGAGGAAAGATGCTTCATAGGATGGGAAAGATGCTTCATAGGATGACATGACCTCATAACTTTCCCCCCAAAGTATCAGGGTCTGACCCAAATAACCAGGTAAAGCAAATGTGACAAATGAAACTTCCAGTCTTCAGGTTCTAGCTATGCTTAGTATTTTGAATGGACCATAAAATGAATGATAATGGTCCCATTTTCCCCAGGATCATTTAGGGGTGAGGGGAGTATGTAAGTTACATTTCTCATTGCTATGACAAAATAACTGATGAAAGCCACTTCGGGGAGGGAGAAGGCATCATGCATTTATGATAAGGAAAGCATGGTGGCAAGAATATGAGGTGACTGTGTTACAGTCAGAAAGCACAGTGAGATGAACCCTAGTGTTCACTTTCTATCTTTCAGTCAGTCCAGTATGCCAACTCGAGGAGTGATGCTGCCTGCATTCAGGATGGGTCTTTCCAGTGCAATGAAGCGAATCAAGATAACCCCTCACAGGCATGCTCAGAGACTTGTCTCCTGGTGATTCAAAATCCCACCAGGTTGACAATATTAACTGCCACATGCTCTTTAGTTGGCAAGCCCCAAATGGTTCTGCCACCACTCACAGGAAAACAGGAAGTCAAGTGCCTTTGGTTCAAATCCTACCTCAGCTTCCTATTGGCTGTAGAAGTCTGGGGTAGGAACATAGCTAGTCTGTGCCTCAATCTCCCTGTCTAGAAACCATGAATAATAAACTACCTTCTGCTCCTGAATGCTCCAGAATTCACAAACAGCTGCATTGCAGTTTTAGGAATGTTTAATGTGCATCAAGCCTTCAATGGGATATTCTAAATGCTTTACTCTGAATAGTGAACACAACCTGCACAGATTCACACTGTAGTGATCTCCATTATGCTCAGGATCAGAGAGGTCAAGAAACTTACCCCAACTCACATGGCTAAGCAGAGGATGCAAGACTTTCTTCCCCTGAAGTTCCAGAGAAATTCCAAGCAGTCTCTCCTAGAGCGCTATGAATCATGCCTTGAGGACAGCACAGGGTAAGTTGTTCATTCTGTAACTAGGGTCATAGTTATAAACTACACTGGCTTCATTTCTAAGAATCCCTGCCTCCAGAGAGGAGATCTTATTTGGCATTTGGGGAGTTAAATTCTAGTTCCAGTGGCATGGCTTGTGCCTCTGTCGACTTCCCACCCCCACCATTGTGATGAAAGAATATGGCTGAGGGAGCTGCTCCCAGCTCTATAAGACAGCTGCAGTCTCTTGGCCAAAGAGGCTGGGAAGATCTCCATCCCAAAATTGTTGGCAAAACACTTTGTGGCCTGTGGCCAAATGTAGAATGGCAGCTACCACCTGTCCTTGACTGGGGAAGTATGGGCCAGAGGGCCACACCACAGAAAGCAAAACTCCTCAGCTTGAATACATGTCACCTCAACCATCCAAGGGTACTCTGGAGGTGAGGGAGACTGCCCCCTTGGTGACCAGGCCTGATCTATCCCCTGATCATTAAAATCCAAAACCATACAAAAGGAGACTCAGTCTCAGTAAGCCCTGCAGCAGTCAGGCAAGCAGGGACTGAAGCTGGCATGGGGAAAACAGCACTTTGATGGGAGAGAGATGTCGAGCTGGTAAACTGAAGACACCTTATTGTAATTTGTTATGTCATGTTTAGTTGATATCCCTGGGAGGCCTGCTCTTTTTTCTCTGAAGGGAAATGGAGGACGAGTGGATCTGGGGGTGGTGAAGGAGAAAAGGAGGGGGACTGAGAATAGTGGAGAGAGAGGAAACTGGTCAGGATATAATGTGTGTAAAGAATAAAAATTAAAATTAAAAAAGAAAATTGAAGACATCCCTTGCCAGTGCCCTGAGCATTTGCCATCAGCAAACAGAAGAAAAGCCCCTGCAATGAAGGACCCTTCTACCTCCTGCTCTGAAGACTCCTGTAGACCCCATCCAAGATGGGCTCTGTTGGAAACTCTGGCAGGTGAAATGCTGCCATCAGTCCTGGGCCAGGAACCTGCTTGCCCCTGGTTCCAGAAGCAATGGTTGGTTCCTCACAGCTGTACAGCAGCCTCTCCCAAACAACATTCAACATGAATGTCCCTATCTTCAAATTGCAAACAAATGCCTTAAAAGAAAGCATCTGCAACAGTGATATTATGTGGGATGTCAGGGGCAATCTAGTCAGAAGTCAAGATGCAAACCCCTGGGAGGGGCACAGGGCAGAGGCCAGGGCTGTCTGTGGTTTCGGTAATGTTGTCTCAGAGTTGATCACACAGGAACATGGCCTTTGGGAATGTCCACCAAGCTACACAGTTGATAGCCTTAATTATCAACTCATTAGTTGAGAACTGCCTCCGAGATTAGTGAAGCACACCTCTGCATGTGTTTGTGGAGGCATTTCCTGAGATAGAGCACAAGGGCTCTGATCCAATCAATGATGACATCCATTGATGGACTCAAAGTCTACCTAAACTGCCAGGAGGTGGTAGAAATGTTAATGGTGGGGCCTAGCAGAACAAAGTGGGTTGCTGAGGAGTGGAGTGCCTCTGGAGGGTAATTTTGGTCCTGGTCTCTTTCTGCTCTTCTTTCTGCTTCTGGGCTGCCATGCAGTGTGCTCAGCTTCCCTGGACCATGCTCTTCCTCCATTGTGTCTTGTCATAGACTGAAAGCAATAGTGCCATCTCACTGTGGACTGAGACTTCTGAAACTCTGGGCCAAAATATATCCTTTCAACTTTAAACTGTTTCTCTCAGGTGTCTGTCAACACTACAAAAAGACCAAATGACACTCACATGAACCAGCCTTTGTGATAGTCCTCAACTTAGAGGAAGAATTCTAAATTTAAGCTGGGCAAAGTGATACACAATCCCAGCACATAGGAAATACAAAGGATCAGAAGTTCAAGGTCAGCCTCAGCTACACAGTGAGATCCAATCTAAAAAAAAAAAAAAAAAAATCAAGCAATCAAAACAAAAATCCACTATAGATATGAACACACCCAGTATCATTCTTTGTTTACCCAAGGTTATAGCCATGAGACCACCATCCATCCAATGGTACAACCAGTACCTAGACATCCTACAGGTGCCCAAATCTGGGGACTCACAAGTACGTTCACTCATTCCACAAAGACATCCTGAGTACCTACTATGTGCCAGGCACAGATCTAGAGATGGACAACAATCAAGAAAGCAATTTCTTTTAAGTTTATTTTATGATCCCAAACAGAGAGGACTAGGGACCACAAATGAGGCCCTGCTTTGTGTGACAGGTGCCCAGAATGTAGAGCTGCAGTAAAATTAACCCTTAAGAATGCTACAGGTTGTGATGCCACATCTTTAATCCCAGCACTTGAGAAACAGAGGCAGATAGTTCAAGCCAGTCTGGTACACAAAGCAAATTCCAGGACAGCCAGAGCTAGACAGTGAACCCCTGTCTCAAAAAACCAAAAGAGAGAGAGAAGACTGCTTAACAGATCAGCCTACTGCAGATAATCCCTTAGGCCTTCACATTCTAAGCACTGTAGTGCAGATCAAATGGAAGCTGAAAGTCTTTTCCAAGATTTTTTTCCTTCAAGATTTTTTTTTTTTTTTTTTTTGAGTTAATCACTACAGCAAGGCTCTTGGAGATAAGATCATTCAGGGTCAAGCCTCCACTGTATGGCTCTGGGTAAGTTTCTAAGCCTCCCTGTACATCAGGGTCCACATCTTCAAAGTGGAAGAAATAATTATTAGTAGTGTTGTGGAAACATTAAACAATTAATAATTCTGGCACACGGTTAGCACTTAATACATGCTAGCTAGTACTGCTTTCACAATTTCTATGAATTCCTAGTAGGCTGCCTCTCTCAATGTCCTCCCAGGAACTCTGCCCCAGGCTTCATGCTTCACCAAAATCTTATGACACAAAGTATCCACAGTGGTCAGCAATGGTAATTCAATGCATGTCCCTGTCAAGAAGAAAAATAGAGAGACAGGTGGTGCTAGAGTTTGAATATGAAACATCCCTCAGAGGCCAAATGTCTGGTCACCTGGAACCCAGCTGGGGATGCTATTCGGAGAAGTCATGGAACCTCCAGGCAATGACTAGAAACAGGAAGTAGATCACTGTGTGGGTGGGCCTTGAGGGATACTAGCCAGCTCTGCTTCCAGTCTGAGCATTCTTCTTCGCCCACTGAGATGTGAACATGCCATGCTATAAGCTCTTGTTACCATGAAGGAAGACCCAGCCACCATGATCTCCATCTTCAGTAGACTATACCCCTTAAACTGAGAGCCAAAATGAAGTTCTCATTTAAAATGCTCCTTATGAGGAATTTGTCCAGAGTGATAAGAACAGTATCAAAACAATACAAGAAGAGATTGGACTGGAAAGATGGGGAAGCAGGAGGAAGAAAATTCAATTCCCCAAAGAATCACTCCATCTTTGCCTTAGTTCCTACCAACCACACTGTTAAACACTGCAGTGTGAGCCACAAATAACTGCAGAAATGCTCAGAGTGTAGCCAGAGTGGACCAAGCTATGTCACAACTAAAACACATGAGGTGTCCAAAACATAGTATTAAATAAAGTCAGTGTCTTAGTTAGGGTTTCTGTTGCTGCAACAAAACACCATGACCAAAAAGCAAGTTGGGAGGAAAGGGTTTATTATGGCTTACACTTCAGCATTGCTATTTATCACTGAAGGAAGTCAGGACAGGAACTCAAACAGGGCAGGATCCCAGAAGCAGGAGCCAATGCAGAGGCCATGGAGGGGAACTACTTACTGGCTTTCTTCTCCTAGCTTGCTCAACCCACCTTCTTATAGAACCCAGGACCACAAACCCAAGGATGGCACCACCTATCAGGGGCTGGGCCCTCCCCCATTAATCAATAACTGAGAAAATGCATTACAGCTGGATCTCATCAAGGCATTTCCTCAACTGAGGTTCTTTCCTCTGATGACTCTAACTTGCATCAAGCTGACACACAAAACCAGTATAGGCAGTGAAGATTTCTTTATGTATTTTGGTTATAATGAGTTAGATATAACATTAGTAAAATTAATTTCACCCATTCCTTTTCAAAAGTTTGCTACTGCTAAGGTTTATAACTATACATGTGACTCGTATTTCTATTGGTCAGAGCTATTCTGGCATAAAATTGTGTTTCTATGCAGTCAAAGTTCCTTCTCCACTGTTGTAACAAGATGTCTCATCTCAATACCTAAGCATGCTGATTTTATTTTTGCAGATGTGGAAGCCAAACCTGGGAGGAATGGGTGGGATTTTCCAAAGATCATATGGATAACAAAGGAGAAGGTCAGAACCTGAACCCAGATCTAATGAGATGCAAGCTGAGTATTTTCCAATATTTAATGCTAAATCACCTGAGGCTCTGAATCAGTTTCTTAATGCAATGGTGTCTTTACATCACCATCCCAGGAAAACATAAAGAACAAACACATAATCACCTGTCACCTGGATTACCAATGGGAGGCTGTGTTTTATAGAGTGATATCCCAGGAACAGACACTGCTTAAAGAGGGTCTAGGAAGATAGATGGTTGCAAGGACAAAATCAGGAACTGATATTCAGTCTTACTACCTGGTCATAAGTGACAATTCTTGGCTTAGCCTTGCCGCTGTGATTGCTCATGTGCCTGTCACAGACACAGTGTCTTACATGAACTAATACTGAATTTCTCAAATACCTCACAAGAAATGCACTGTTTTTGCATGTGTATGGTATTCATAAATCCATGTGAAAAAAACATTCTCATATACATGAGTGCATGTGTGCTGGTGTGCAGGCACATGTGTGCACGTGTGTGTAGAGGCTCAAGTTGATGTTAGATGTCTTCCTTGCTCTCTTTCCATATTATTTACTGTTATATAGTCTCTTGTTGAACCCAGAACTCAGATTCTAAGGGGTCCGGCTATCCAGTTTGCTCCCAGGGATCTCTATTCCACCTTCCTAGTGCTGAGATTACAAGCACCCACCACACCTCCCCAGCTTTTCCGTGAGTTGTGGAGATCTGACCTCTAATCCTCCCACTTGCTCAGCAAGTTCTTCATCCTTTGAGCCATCTCCCTAATACCTAAGCAATGGACTCTTTATTCCCACTTTACAGATGAAGAAACAGACTCACATGAAAGAGCAGGCATTTGTCCCAAATCACCCAGTTAATCAGTGGCAGACAAAGAACTCAAAGCCGGCCTTTACCTATCCCCTGGCATCCCTTCCTACCTCCCATCTGGACCCCTCTGATTCTCAGTGCTAGACTACCTTTAGATCTCAACAAGCCCTACAAGACCAGGCTCAAGTTAACTATTCAATAGCATTAGTAAAGCTCTATCCCATTTCCTAAAATCTACCATCCCTCCCTTTGGCCAGCAGTGAACTTTCAACATCACCTCTCCTGTACCAACCTGAAACCGAATTTGTTGCTTCTGTGTGTATTACCTTGTGTCAGTGTGAGCACTTTCATGGGAGGACTATGCTTTATCCACAGAATTATCTCTGGCACCTGGCATACTATCAGGCACATATGAATTACCCAATAAAAATTTGAGGTTGATTTAGTGAATGAAATCATCAGCCAATTAACCAACCAATTCTGATACTTTGGTTTTCTGTTCTGAGTCCCTTTTCCCAGCAGCTTCCTTTCCTGAATTTGGATGTTCCTCCCCACAGGTGGCTTCTCCACCAATCTGTTGTTGTGGAGAGAGGCCAAGTGTATTGCTTTCAACTGCAGCCTACCTAGTAACACCAATTCTCTCTCCCTCTCTCTCTCTTTCTCTCTCTCTCTCTCTCTCTCTCTCTCTCTCTCTCTCTCTCTCTCTTATTAATTGCTAGGTTAATCACACACTCCAAAAGTTTCCACCCACAACAAAGGGCATGTTCTTATTCTGCAACCACCAAGGAAACAGGAATCAGCTGAAGGGGGAAAAAAAAAAAAAAAAAAAAAAAAAAAAAACAGAATCCTGTGGTCCTCAGGACCTGGCCTAATGGTTGTATTTTTTTCAGAACATTTGAGTCTAAGTCAAATCAGATGGAAGAAAAGCCTTGAACAAAAACTCAACTACCCACCAAGTCTCTGAAGCAAATAAGAGTAGGCTACGATTGACTTTCTCATTATGCCTCCTCTCCTGTAAGGCTACTATTATCATACCAGTGTCCAGAGGGGGAGTGAGGCTCAATTGAGAAATATGCCAGTCTCTGACAGAACCTCAGAGCACAGAGACAGGTTCACTCCTCATCATTGTATGAGTCACATCCATAATGCACACACTATTGCCCCTTGTTTATGCCTGACCCCTGCTCCCAACTTACAGCAATATCATGGACATTTCAGAGACAGGGGGCCACCATATGTGGTGTCCCTCTGTGAAAGATTCATTAACTTCCCAGCCATAACAGACTGAGAGGTTCTTCTACTTTATCAGCTACACCTTGCTTCAAATTATGGAAATTTTCCCTTTTGGGCATTTTGGTTCTTTCTGCTTCTCTTACATAAAATACTATATCACTCTCCCTTGTCCATCTCCACACGCAACATTCCTTAAACAGTAAGCACAGAAGCAGAAGTACAGAAGAAACAGTTTCTATTTACTGCTGTGGGATGTTCTGTATGACAAATATGTTAATAAAGCACTGATTGGCCAGTAGCCAGACAGGAAGTATAGACGGGACTAACAGAGAGGAGAATTGAGGGAACAGGAAGGTGGAGGAGGAGACTGCCTGGAGCCGCCACCAGGACAAGCAAGATGTAAGGTACCGGTAAGCCACGAGCCACGTGGCAAAGTAGAGATGCCCCAACTATTTACTGTGGTTTTTATCTGAATACACTTAGAGCATACTTTATTACATTAATGTAGCTTGGGGCCAACTAACTGGAGAGCATAAATATTATCCTTTTAAATGTTCCATTTTTGCTAAGTAGCTTTTTTTTCACTTTCAATAAAGATACAACAAAGGCTGTAAGGCCAAAATGCAATGACATTCCCTGTCTGGCTCCCATATGGAGACTGGAATATTACAGATGCCTTCCTGTGTACCAGGTTTACAGAAGCACAGCCTTGAACCCTTGGCACCAGAAAAAAAGTGTGGTGCCCAAGACAAGCTGCATGGCTTACTGTCCAGCTTAACAAGTAAACTGCTCCAAGCCTGCAGCAGGCTCTGTGCCCCTGAGGTCTTGTGTTCGGCGGCGGCCAGGTAAAGTCACCTCCAGCTCAGAGTGAAGAACTCAAAGCGGGGATGAACATCTGTCCAGAAAGCTGGTCTAAATCTCACCATCAATGAGTTCTGAGAAACAGAAGGTCAAAGAATTAGATTCATAACAAATCTTATCATATATGGTTATAAATTGATCCTTTCTAAAGGCACAGAGAACCTGGTTCAAAAGTCTTAGTTTATGAAGATACATTTCAATTCCAAGTGATCACAATAAGGAATCATGGCAATTTGGTTTCTAAGTGTTATCAAAATATAAGTGCCAAGTTTATATGGCTCTCATGAGTTGGCCCTTTTCCCTAGAATATGCTAAATAGAGACAACTGTTGCTAGAGTTTTCCTGCCTGGTCCACAATCAGGACAAATCTCTCTCACCTGCCAGGCCCACAGCCGCTCAGACCCAACCAAGTAAACACAGAGACATATTCTTACAAACTGTATGGCCGTGGCAGGCTTCTTACTAACTGTTCTTATAGCTTAAATTAATCCATTTCCATAAATCTATACTTGCCACGTGGCTCGTGGCTTACCGGCATCTTTACATGCTGCTTGTCCTGGCGGTGGCTGGCTGTATCTCCTTCCACCTTCCTGTTCTTTTCTCCTCTCTGTTAGTCCCACCTATACTTCCTGTCTAGCCACTGGCCAATCAGTGTTTTATTTATTGACCAATCAGAGCAACACATGTGCCATACAGAACATCCACAGCACTTCCGCCCCCCCCCCTTTTTTTTTCAAAAAGGAAGGTTTTAACCTTAACAAAGTAAATTACATATAATTTGGGAATTTGGGCGTAGCTTCTCTTACTACTTCCTGCTGGAGGGGGGCGCTGTATCTTATGGGGACACAAAGAAAATTTTAGGATTATGGAATAGTCCATGAGGCTGTATTGTCTGAGCCAGTTGCCTTCAAACCATTCTAGATGTTGGATCATCTGGGCCATGGTGTCATCCGAGACCTTCAGGGGGTCTTGGCTGGTCAAACCTGATGTATCTTAATCTGGAACAAATCCATAGCCTCTGGCTTTCTGTGGAAACAAAAGCAGAGCTTCCTTTCCAAAGCAACATATCCTTACATTCAAATTTTGAAGTCAAGGTATCTTTAAAATATACATATTGGTTTAACTCAGCTTCCTTTACAATCAAATATCTCTCTGCAGTTAAGAATCCCAAAGACAACACAATCCAGATTCTCTGTGTGATATCCATCTTTATGTGGCTTATATTTTATACTACCTTTACTGTCTCTTTAAAGACTTTATTTTTCAAAACTATCTATTTCTTTATATAACTGTATATATTTCTTTTTCTCTCTCTTTGAAGCCTACGTATTTTTTTACACACATTTTAAAGCATTTAAAGTCTTGTTCCATCTGAATCTGTCTTGTTGTGAACCTGTTACTTTAAACTGCGGCATTCTAAGACTGAAACGATGCTGTGGCTGCTGGCTCCGCCCACCTCAGCTTCCCAACATGGTGGTGGTACGTTTACCGTCAGCTCTGGGAGCCTTTGTGGGTCTATGCTTCTATCAAAGCAGCGTGTAGCCCAGAAACCTCTTTTTTTGTTTTGTACTAGCAAAGGCTAAATCCACCACACAGCTTAATGTGCCACTTGCAGAGGCCTCATTCCTGCCATACTGCAGGTCGAGCGCACACGCCAGGAACCCGCCATACAGTAGCTCAAGCCGGCAAGCTGCTGCTCATTTGAGAGAGATAATTAGGAAGCTGTTTTTAGCTCCGTTTTAGAATCTTCTTTTTACGCTTTCTCAGGTTTTAAGTGGAAATTCCTGCCCCACATTCTGGCACCATTTGTTGCTAGAGTTTTCCTGCCTGCTCCAAAATCAGGACAAATCTCTCTCACCTGCCAGGCCCACAGCCGCTCAGACCCAACCAAGTAAACACAGAGACTTATATTGCTTACAAACTGTATGGCCGTGGCAGGCTTCTTGCTAACTGTCCTTATATCTTAAATTAATCCATTTCCATAAATCTATACCTTGCCACGTGGCTCGTGGCTTACCAGCATCTTTACATGCTGCTTGTCCTGGCGGTGGCTGGCAGTGTCTCCTTCCACCTTCCTGCTCTTTTCTCCTCTCTGTTAGTCCCGCCTATACTTCCTGTCTAGCCACTGGCCAATCAGTATTTTATTTATTGACCAATCAGAGTAATTTGACATACAGACCATCCTACAGCACACTTCCATGGTATGAACATGCCAATAATGTCACCCTGGGTTTGCTTTCCAGAAGGCAGCTGACACCACAAAGAATCCAAGGGCAGTGCTATACCCAGGATGGATAAATGGCATGAGATATACATGTATGGTACACAGCACATGAGCAGAGCAAGCACCATACCACTTCTTCACCAAAACAAGGGCTTCCCATCAATTCTGTCCATGCTGAAAGTCAATCCAAGCTATATCCAAATCCTTCCAAATGGCTCCCACTTCTGTCTCTGGCAGTCTCAAAGGGATGGGTAAAAGACAGTCCAGCCAGCCAGAGGACTTGGCTTAGGAAAACCACAAAGATGAACTTCAGCCTAAAAGTAAAAGCTGTGTTATCAGTAGAACCAAAACAGTAGCATTGTCCTTGACAACTAGGATGATGGTGGATAAGGCAAAAGGCCCACTGTCACACTTACACAGGGCAACAGACATGACTGTTTCAGGGCTAGAACCACTGCTGAGCACCAGGCATCCCCTGCTGAAGTAACTGGCCAAGTCTCTGCACATGCCCATGACACTCTGTGACTTTCTGTACTGTGATTACCTTGAACTCTGAGATTCTCAAATTATAGGCATTTCAGTAGATATACTGGTCACTTTTAACTTATCTCTCCTTAATCCAATTTTCCTCACACAGAACCACAAATCTCCCCAATGCTCCTCAGATCCAAGGGGGCTGTGAGATACAACACACAGCTAGATGAATTATGTCATAAATGAAACAACTCATCATGATGGGCTGCGGATTCCAAGCCAATATTGCATGAGGGTTGGGTTAGAACACTCCTACAAATCTGCTTGGCCCCAGCACTGGAGTTGCCTGGCTAGCAGAAAGCAGCGACTAGATCTTTATGTCGCAGTCTGCTCACACGTAGACCCTTCAAGGGCATTACAATGTGACAGCACACACTCCTCCAACCTGCAGAGATGAGGCAAGTGTCATCAGTGGCTACCACTCTGCCACCATCCTGGGAAATTTCACTGTTATTTTCATCTGAGAGCTGAGAAAAACTAAAATTAATGAAGTGAGTATATCACCACAGGACTAGAGAGAATAAAAGCAACACAGAAGGAGATGTAAGTATTCCCCAACACCCCCTGACACACTATCTCCAAATGGAGTTATATTAAGCACCTCCTTTCAGCTTCTCATTTGTATTTTAGTACATGATCTTGATATGTTTGCCTAACAGCTGAGGCTGGCCTCAAACCCCTCCCACCTCAGTGTCCCTAGTACTGAGATAACAGACATGTCCCACCACCCCCAATTCTGTGGTCTGTCTTTGAGACAGTTAGCAACATGGGAATTAGCCTACACAGTCCTGATGGAGATTAGTTGATTCACACCAGTTTCCCAGTGCCCATGAGAACCAAAGTGAATGGGCCTTTAACATCATCTCTTACTACTTTTCTAGGAAAGTGCTCCTTCCAGACATATGACCCCCATATAGTCTCTCACTCAGCAACTGAGGAAGATCCTAGGCACTCAGCTCTTTCCCTCATGACCCATTCTTCCACCTTCTTCAAGTGTTCAGTCATCTCCATGAATTCCTGCTTCAAAAAGCAAGCTCAGGCTGAGAGGTGGTTCAGGAGGTAAAAATGCTCGCTGCCCAAGCCTGTCAGACTTAGATCACCAGAACCCACATATACAAGTCAGATGAGGTGGCACAAATCCGTAACCCCAACACTCCTCTACAACAAGTGGGAAGGCAGACAAAAGAGTTCATGGATCAGCTATCCTGGAATACAAGCATGGCAGAAACAAGAGGGACTCTGACTAACGAGGTGGAAGAAGAAAACAGACTCTTCAAAAGTTGTTCTCTGACCTCCACATAAGAGTCATGACACACGCACATGCACACACACGCACACACACACACACACACACATACTTTAAAAAAATATTTTTTATGTTAATACATTATCTTTCTGTGTGGTATTTCACTATAAAGAAGGCACGTTCTCCTTGTTTTTTGCAATACTGTCTTCCCCCAAACAGATTATGAGCTTTTCAGGGACAAGGCCAAAAATCACTTCATCCACCAATGAACCCAAAGTGCTTTGGGCAAGTCTCACATCAAGTGATGCTCAACAAATAGCTGTGAAATAACTCAATTAAAAAAGAAAAAAGAAAAGAAAATCTAAGTCTACAACAGGTTGGTCACAGGTGGCCATACTACATCAGAGTGTCATCCAAAGCCATTCAGTCTGCTCCCTCACTAATTCATCATAGTTGAACTGTCCTCTCTTTCTCTCCAGGCTGCTAGAAACACAAGATTTGGAAGCAATTGTGTATTTACAAAGGTTTCCCTGGATTGCTGTATGTCACATTTTTTTCCCTGGTAGCATTAAAGAAAGTGCATTTTGTACAGGGCTATCCTGGGGATGAGTCAGCCTGGAGGAGCTGCCTACTTATCAAGCTCCACATGCCTTCTGAGGGCTATGCATCATGCCAACTCCAGCAAAAGGCTACCCTGGAGAGGCCTGTACCACTACCAAGCCCTGTGTGTTTGGCTAGAATGTCACAACTATGCAGGAAATCAGTAGGAGACTAGGCAAGGCCAGATTGGGAGGCCCTGAAAGGCCACATGCCACCATCCTGCAGAGTTGGCAGAGTCTGGAGGTCATGGCTTACACTGCAGGCTGACAACACAGCCTTTCATCTGCTGGCCCAAGAAGGGAAGTCCACACCTACTGCAAATTACTGTCTTACTGGCACACAGTCACGGACTCCAAAGTCAATCTTCCTAGAACAATGGCAGGCAACTGGAGGTTTCTGAATGCTCAAATTGCCCTCTCCCCATTCTCTGAAGCCCAAAATCCCTGCCAAGCACAAAGGCAGTATCATCTGAGCCTTCATGGCACTGGTAGTACATGGATTGTGAGGCTTTCTGCAAGAGAAAAAATTTTTTTTCAAAAAATAAAAAATAAAAGCACAGGTAACACCTTTAGAGAAATACAAATGATAGCTGTGATTTGTGAGTGTGAACAGGCAGGTTTGGTTTTGGTTTGGTTTTTGTTCTTACTGTTGCTGCTTTAGGCAGTGTGAGTGATCAAACCCAGGGCCTTAAACAAGTCAAGCAATCACTCTCTCTACCACTGATATCTACAATTTCCTTTCTAAAGGGTCACTTAGAGTGACAATAGTTCACATCCCCTTTATTACTGAGCTCTTCCCACAAATTTCCACTCCTTACCTACAAAACCCTCTGAATGACCATGTTAATATACCAATTTTATAACAAGGAAACTAAACTCCAAAGTGACTTAGTGGATATTTAAGCACTATCCTTTCTCCCAACTTCTTCCCTCTGAGTTTGAGGCCTGATAATACAATTCATTGCTTGGTCACCCTATAAAGTATTTGCACAGAAACAAAAGGAAGCAGATGGTCATCCGCCTCTACAAAACAAGGAGGATACTTGGGGAGAGTAGGAAACTTCACCCAGGCTTCTTGTCCTCACTCCATACATATAAAGGCACAGAGGAAGAAGACATAGAGGGACACCCTGTGGCTGTTGGGCTTTCCCTTCTCCTAAGAATAAAGTAAGAAAGGACCCCAGGGCAATTGTTTAACTCACAATTATCCTAAAGCTCTGATTAAACATATATTACCATTTTGCCCATGGAGAAACTAAGGCTGAGATTGTATGTAACCCATTCAAATCCAAGGAAGCAAGCCACACATGCTTTCAAACTCAGGGTTGACTGGCTCAAAGAGTCTTCCATAGGCTACACCAGGCTCTAAGACTTCAGCCCAGACCACTAGATACCAAGGCAATGACTCACTGGTTCGCCCAGTATAACATTCACATGAATGACTAAGAAACTGCATTAATTTTAGATAAGATCCAAATGCCAGGTTTAAAAAAATTAAATGAAAATAAATTAACCTGGAAGTATCAGAGAACGTGTAGAAGCCCAAAGAAAAACAGTTTTGAGTCAAAATATTCAACATCTTCAAAAACCCCTTCCTGTGGCTTTTATGACTATTTCCATTTCTTTTCCAATCTAAGGAATGACATGTGCATGGTGGATAAGTATCTATGAAGATGTGATCACATGCAGTATCTATGTCACAGACAGTGGTGAGGATATAGTTAGCATGTACAGCCTTAAATACCTACAAAGAACCTTCAAATGAATCCTCACACAATACTCCCAAGAGTCTAAAATAACATCACCCACTTTACAGATAAGGAGATGCATATGGTCTGTCCAGTAGCTTAAAGTTGCTCCCAAAGTCACATCAAGTGCCTGACCAGGTCTGCCTGGTCTTAAATTCCACACCTCACTCCCACAAGAAAACCCTGTTGCAGAACTCTGTCCTGGCATGGCATCATTGTTGCCTTGCTTAAATCTCTGCAGCTGTGACTTCCTGCAATAAGACCTTCACAAGATTGGGCCCAGTAGTATTATGGAATAGGGAGCAGAGTCCTCACAAGATAAACAAGGCCTCTTCCCTCTCAGTGGATCTACAAGCCACTAACAATTGCTGAAAAGAGATTCTTTGTTGGTGGCACAGCTGCTCATAAACTGCCCATGCCTCAGGATGTAACTCCAACTCCAGTGAGACTCACAGTTCACCAAACTAGACTTTTGTGAAAAGGTTTCTTTGGTCTGCTGTTGTCCTCTCTATCTGCGGTGAACAGAAATACACTCCCAAGGAAAAGTCACACAATGAACATATCCTGGGAACCATGATAATCAACAGGTGACACCTGCTTTGCATATTCTTACCACATTCCCCTCAAAAGCACCACTGCTCTGCTTTAATTACAGGAGCTGCTCCCAAACCCCCTCATTCAATATAAATGAAAAGTGTTTGCATTCAGCTGTATTGTCTTTGGTTTTATTCTCACATTGGCAAGTGCAGCTGTCTTGACAATTTTTGTGGCAACGGTCCAGGAATCCAGCTCCCTCCTGGGCTAGGTAGACTTTTGTGCACCAATAGCATTCCTCAGCTCCACTTGTGACATCTTTTTCACTGAGAGAAAACAAGGCATATCTTCTGCAGTCCACTCATTCGTAAGTTTGAGATTTGGGAGATGGATTAACTTCTGCTGGAAAACCATGCATGTTGGTGTCCTTAAATAATCCCTCTTCTTTTTTTTTTTTTTTTTTTTTCTTGCCCTCTGAAGCCCCAACACAGGGTAAATCAGGCTTCTGGGGGGCGGGGGGGGGAGGGGGGGTCATTCAGTTCACTAACATTCAGACCACTAAATGAGAGCAGAGAACATGGGAGGCAAGCCCTGGATCTGGTGTCTGCAAGGGATCTTATAGTGCTCATGGGCAAAGAGAAAAGGAGACCTAAATGTAGTAGTGTGTGCTTGTGTATGGCATGTAGTATGTATATGTGCAGGTATATATGCCTGTGTGCATACATGAAGAATCCAGAGGAAGAAGATTGGTATCTTCCTCTATCACTCTGCACCTTACTGTCTTGGAAAAGTCTCTCACTGAACTAGAAGCTCATCTCATGTGGTAGGCTGGCTGGCCAATGAGCTCTGGGGATTTACTTGCCTACATTCCTCAATATTGGGGTTATAGGTACATGCAGCCATGACCATTTGTTACATGGGTGCTGGGGATTTCAACTCAAGTCGCCATAATTTGCAGACCAAGCACCCTTACCTACTGAGCAATCTCCCCAGCCTCAATTTTGCTTTTCTTTTATATCATTGCTACAGGCAGATGCAACCAGCTATGTTTGCTACAAAGGGATAGGGCTTTTGGATAAGGGCTTGAAAGAAGAATGACATGGGGGTAGGGGGTGGTAGGCTCATTTATTTGCTGTTTCCTGGATGCTTCAAAGCTTGGCCCAGTAAATGCCGTGTGGTTCAGGAAAGCTGAAGGGTCGCTGGCCCTGTGGACCGGGTACCTTCAGTACAGAGGGATGAGAAACACATATGCAAATATACATGACCAGCCACATCAATACTAACATGGAAGACCCAGGTTTTTCACCAGGCTAGAACTCTGTCAAACCCAGCTGACAGTCCCTCCTACTTAATAGATTTGCTCTTTTTTTTTTTTTTTCATTTTTTGAGTATCTATTGTGTGCAAGGTACCATACTATATACCAGCATCATGAGAATAAATTGTAAGGATGCCAACAACAGGAAGTGAAGGTGCAGAAAAAAGAATGAAACTTTTGCATCTACACTGCATAACTTTAGCAAGTAGCTGGCCTTCTCTAGACTGCTTAATTTCTGCAAAACACAATCAACATTAGTATCCACAGCTTGTACCACAATGATGCTTTCATGAGATCATACCTATAAAATGCACAGCAAACATATGTCTGGTAAAAATATGCATTGGGTTCTTCTTTGTGAGAAGCTGATTATCAGAGGAGGTTGCTGCTCTCTGACACCAGCTTTAATTTAAGAATCTTTCTTCGGTCCAGTGAAATCAAAGTCATTGGATACTTAATGGGAAATCAGCATTGATGTTATGGCTTTGATGAGAAATCTACTTTGAAATGGTTTATTTTAACTGGGAATCCTCATCAATACTCATCTATTCTGGACTTTGATAGCACAATCTGAATGCAGCTTCTCCAAAGGCCATCCAGGCCATGAAGTCTTCTCTGATCATTCCACAGCAGCCTCCCTCCTGAAACTCTTTACTGAGTCCTTTTATAGGGTACTCAGCACCTTCTCTACACTACAGGACAGTTAATTATGTCATCTTTGAAGGGACACTAGCCCCCTGGAGCATGTGGCTCTGGCAGGGCTTGCCCTTCTCCCCCATTCCCTCTGCCTTTCTTAAAAAAACTGTGAGATCACATTCCTAAAGCTAGCCACCAAGGTCTATTTCCTTATTTGGCCACTTCCT
Source organism: Peromyscus attwateri (assembly GCA_902168425.1). NCBI lineage: Eukaryota > Metazoa > Chordata > Mammalia > Rodentia > Cricetidae > Peromyscus > Peromyscus attwateri. Next base: position 24,024 of record CABHPP010109929.1, on the reverse strand, counting down.
CCTCCTGAGGCTGACTACCAAAGTCCAGCAATCAAAAGACCCCTTTGGTCTACCTAATGAACATGCCCAGTTAAAATTAAAAAAACTCATCCTAACACAGGGTTTCCCCTTTACCTTTATAAACCACTATTTGCCTACGTGCCCCATGTCTGTCTCCTTTGTTCCTCTGGGACAAAAAGCCCATCCCCCTTTCCCTTGTCCCCTTTGCCTTTTCCATTGCCCTCTATCTCCTTTACTACCACATCCTAGCCCATTCTAACACAAACCTCCTCTTCCCTTCCTCTTAAAAATTACAACTGCGAGGTCAATTTGCTGCTTTTCTGCCTGAGTCAGAAAGCAGCTACTTTAACTTTTCTTCCCTGCTTAATAAAGAATTTCTCCGTGAAAACAGGTGTTTGGGTGTGGTTTGTGCCTAATCCAGAATCCGGGACGGAGCCCCCACTGTGCAGGAGTCCCCTCCAATCTTGACCCTTCCAACACCACCAATAAACTCCAAGACTTGTTCCAAGCAGGCCCATCTTCACATCACATATATCATATCAATACTCATTGCACCAAATGCTGACTAAACAGTGGTGTCTTTAGACACCAGTTATCTCTTCACTCACACACATGAATGGCTAGAATGGCACTCAGCTGATGAGCAGATCTGACTTCTCACCGGTGCAGCCAAAGGTGGCTCTATACCTCCTATTCCTCAGACCAGAAGGATAGCAGAGCACATTCTTTTCATAGTAAACACAAATACTTACCAGGAAATAGAAACACTGGGATCTTGCAAAGTACAAACTTAGGACTAGAACCTCCACTCCCACCTATGAGTCAAAGCCAAATACAATGGTAAAGGCCAAAGTCAAAAGTTAAGGAACCTGGGCAGGAATTCAGAAAAGCATAGAGGATTGAGACCATGCATGCAAATCGCTTATGCCATGTATCTCCTAGGCACCTCATACATACAAAATGATCATTGGGCCCTAAATAAATGAACAAATGAAGGAAGGAATGAAGACTGAGTACTCTTCAGAGCCATGTCAGGACACATGCCAATTTCACCAGCAGCTACTGTGACTCCTAAGTACAGCATGCCAGAAGCACTCTCATTAAGTATTAGTTTGCTGCGTCCCTAGGCTCCATGGTACTTTAACTAAAGAGGAGGTTATTCAAAACCTTGTATGCTCATACTGTTATTTTTTTCATGGATCTCTGATTATGAAATAAATCAATATTCCTACTCATGCCAGGATCTCTTTACATGCATACCATCACCTCTGCACCAAAAAAGGGGGAAGTGATTTGCATAAGAGGGAGAAGGGAAGGGAAGGGATTAGAGGGGGTACTGTGAAGAGGTGAATTTGCATCCAACCTACAGTGGTTAATTTTCCTTTTAACTACCTGGCTGAGACTAGAGGTGTCAGCAGCAACACATTAAAGTCAATGAACTTATGAGATGATGCATTATTGAAGCCACAGCAGGGAAAAGGGCTCAGTTTAGAACACATAAAAACTAAAGTCTGCAGAAGCATCGTTTTCCATTACAAGGTAAAGGCTAAAAAAAAAGAAAGAAAAGAAAGAGAGAGAGAGGGAGGGAGGGAGGGAGGGAG